>CM023453.1:73944404-74233540 GCA_013339765.2 Haemaphysalis longicornis
GGGCCACACGCACACACGCAGCACGCACACGCAACACCACACACGCACACACAACACACACACACACACACACACACCACACACACACACACACACCCACACACCACACACACACACACACACCACACACACCACACACACACCACACACACACCACACACACACCCACACACACCACACACACACACACACACACACACCACAGGTTCGGAATACGTCTAGGGGATGCGAAGTACGGGATCTGCATTATTCTCGAAATGCAGGGCTTTACACGGTTCGCCAGCTGTCGTAATTTTTTAATATTTTTCTTTTTTTTAAAGTTTTTCAAAATTTCAGACTCCTTTTTGCCAACCAGTGTGGTGCTTGCACTGCTGGTAACTGACTGATTGGGTGGGCAGCCGGTGTATTTTTTGGAGGGGGGGGGGATAAGGTTACATATGACCCCTCTGCAGTCATAAGCGCCTGTGATATTGTTGTTGATTATGATTGAATATTTAGTGCAAGGTGAATGCAAATCCGCGTCCGTCATACAGGACGTAATTTATGCACGGGCACTTTGTGCCATGCTTACTTTCTTTAATATGAACCTGTTTATTATGATGAGCGGGACATCCACAATGACGTAGCCCACAAGACAGATTTTTTTGTTATTCTTCTCCCCAATGCAAGAATAAATAAATAAATAAATAAATAAATAAATAAATAAATAAATAAATAAATAAATAAAAGGGTCGGGTTTGCACCTACCTGGGAACGAAATGTGGCTCAAGTGGGGAATCCCGCATTGCTGTTCAGCATGATGAGCATGCAAGGATTCTTTACTAGATTTTGACGAATCGCGCATGTGAGCAACTTGAATAGGTTGGCGAAGTTTTTTATTCGCATAAGATAACCTGAAGCATTCTAGTCACCAGAGCCAAGAACCCTCCTGATCTGCACCTTTTGGCCCTGGTCAATCTGTGCAAAGCATGCTTACCGCACTGGAAAAACAAAGTAGAACCGTGGGCCTGAAAATTATTACTGTTGCGTCCCGATAGGCGCAGGCAAAATCGGCTGTATGGTGTTGCACCGATTTATTAGGGGCGGCGCCTAAAATAAAAAGGCGCGAGAGCACGTGAGATCTCAGCGAAAAATGGCTGACCGAAAACAAGCGCGCGGGGCCCGGGGCACGCGTTTATGTCTTCGTCTTCGTGCTAGCCGGCTGACCAGGAAAAACGGCACGTATCCATCACTTGGAGATTGTACCAAGTGCAATAACCCGTACACACCTTAAACAGGGGATTGCCCTGCTTAACACACAATCCACGCGACAATATGCAGAAATCTAAAGTAATGATCAATAACCTCGAGACAGCGCAGCGGTTTGAGATAGGTGGAGAGGCAGTGGAAGTTGTAGGGGAATATGTATCTACTGCCACATTGTGACCCCAGATCCCAACCATATGAGGCAGAAATAATTCGAAGGATAAGAATGGGGTGGAGTGCATTCGGCAGGCATTCTCAGGTAATGAAAGGCGGCCTACCATTGTCCCTGAGGAAGAAAGTGTATGACAGCTGCATCTTACCTGTACTCATCTACGGGGCAGAAACTTGGAGGCTCACTAAGAGGGTTCAACTTAAATTGAGGACGACTCAGCGGGCAATGGAACGGAAGATGATAGGTGTAACATTAAGGGATAAGGAGAGAGCCCAGTGGGTCAGGGAACAAACGCGGGTTAAGGACATAGTAGTAAAAACTAAGAAGAAGAAATGGACGTGGGAAGGGCATGTAATGCGAAGGCAAGATAACTGTTGATCATTAAGAGTAACAGAGTGGATCACTAGAGAAGGCAAGCATGGCAGGGGGCGGCAGAAAGTTAAATCGGCAGATGAGATCAAGAAGTCTGCGGGGATAAATTGGTCGCAGCTAGCACAGGACCGGGATAATTGGGGATTAATTGGGAGAGGCCTTTGCCCTGCAGTGGGCGTAGATAAGGCTGGTGATGATGATGATGAGGATGAATCTGTGCACCCGTCCTTGCTCGCGCATGCTGTGAGTGAGTATTACCCCTAGGAAGTCCACCGCTTCGCTTCATGCAAACCGGCAGATAAGCCGTGGTTCCACTCAAATAATTTTATACGAACCAGGGCGAATGTTTTCACCTTCGGAACTTCATAACCACATATAGCAGTGTGCACCTGCAACATCTGAAAACATCATTCCTCTCACCGAAGGAGTTTGGCCGCGTTATCATTCCCGCTTCTGAAACAGCAGGACTTGAACTCGGTCTCCGGCAGGACTGGGCTGTTCATTTTTCAGATATGTGCCGATAGTGTCTACACAGGCGAGCCAAAAAATATACATGATTGGTCGGTTACTGCTAACGGCACTTTACACCGACGGCCAACAGTATTTGCATCGAAGCTGAGTCAGGCGAAACGAAGCAACGAAGTTCCGCGATTATCTGCTACGCCAAAGCGAATATTGCGGGACCGCAAGCGCGGGCCGGAGAAGGAATTCATTTCATGACTCGTGTAGCGGAAAAAACGAACAAAGACAGAAGGCGGCGACGGGCGCAAGCGCTTATGCCCGTCGCCTCCTTGTGACCTCTTCCGTTTTTAAAGACGATAGTCTTTCTTGGGTTACTTGAACGGGAAAATTTCTGCCTGTCTGTCCGTCTCCCTGTCTGTCACTCAATTCAGCCAGCCGGCCAAAGTGTAACAGATGCTTCGCAGGAGTCTTATATACCCACATACACATCTAAATGTTACGTTAAAGAACCCCAGGTGGTCAAATCAATCCGGAGCCCTCCACTACGGCGCGCCTCCTCGCCTGCGTTGCGTCGGCGCGTTAAAAACCCTACAATCAATCAACCAACATCTAAATGTCTACGTCCGGCTTGCAATGTTCATACTTGTCAACATTGTTGAACAAGAACAATACATTACGCAAATATGAGGCAGAAAATCAATACACAAGGGATATTTGCAGTGTTCCTTGATGGATGCTTGATTTTTGCGATAGTAAATGAAATACTATGTCGACTGCAGAAAAAAAAAATCCCTCCGTCGCCTGCTGTTACCTGCGCTATTATAACTTCTGGCGGCATTTTAAGAAATCAAACGGCAACAGTAAGATTCCACTAGATAGGTTCCACATTCCGCTTGGAACGCATGTGAAGTTAGGAAATGTGGTTCTATAAACGAAGTAGGGCGCCTCGATTCACTCGCGTCTCCGTCGTACGGCAGCGATGGCATAGAGGCACCCGGCCTGGAGCCGTAGAACGCGGTAAATTTAAACTATCCTGAGCAAACCTCTAGCGTGTTTTTCTTGGGAGGAGTGCGACGGGAGACGAACAGCATAAGAGGTGAGCGGGAAAGCAAAGGGAGACATTTACTTGGCAAATGTCGACGAAAGACTAACGTCTTTCCCGACATTCGCAACGAAAGCAGCATATACGCGGCCAATTTTTGCGCTTCATGAAGTCACGGATAACCCTTACCAACTAGCCCAAACCGGCGCTCTGCTACGAATTCTTTTCGACTCAGAGCACAGGAAACACCGCAAAATGGTACCGCACTTCTGCGTTCTTTTTTCGGCCGCCGTTATTCCCTCCGCGACATTTAAGTCGTTACTGATGAATGGCAAATTGTAAGTGAAGTTTTTTTTATTTGATCGGAAATGCGCGAAAAAAAACCCCTATAAAACCAGCACTTTTCCCTCCAGGCATATTGAAGCTGTTTTCTCGCTAGTGCGGGTTCGCGCAAAAAAAAAAAAAAGTTCTAAATTTATGGGCCAGATTTTATCGAAAAAAAAAAAAACTGTGGCTGAAATAACTTTCCTGCCATTACACGGAAAAGTTTGCAAAACAGGCTTCATCAGCAAACAAAGAAAGCGGCGAAAAAATGTTCTTACAAGTCCACGAAAAACTTGTGAAAAAAATTGGCCGCGTATCTGGGGGGGCGTGCATTGTCCGTCTTCGCAAGGGCCACTGTCTGCAACTTGTTCTTTCTGGCGAAAGTGTGGTTCGTGATGCAAGCTATTCACTGTTCCCGTGTTCATGTGAATAAGTTGCATCGTATTTTTGCTGTATTTATTTGGAATTCAACATGGGAACGCACGAGTCGAAGTTCTCTCGCTGGGAGGGCTCGGCCTATCGCATATATACGTAAGACAAATTGTTAATCGTTTTATGTTCTTCAGGGGCTTAAACGACCCTTTCTTGTGAAGTTTTTACAAGCTTCACTTGCCAATGCTTTACCGCAGTTCATCGTTTCTTCATGCAACGAGGAATGGCCTACAATTAGAGGTTATCTGAAAGAAGTAGTTGATGCAGTTCGATTCCTTTCTGTGAGGTTTTCTTTGGATTATCTCTCAAATGTTTCCAGGAAGGGTTTGAAAAAAGATATTAAAAAAATTCAATTTCCTGTACCTCTGTACCGAACAGTGTACTCTGCAGGCCGAGGACAGGATGTTTTGTCCAGGGTGAAAGCTATATAATCCCAGCCTCTGTGAAAACCTTCTTTTTTAAATTTCACACCAACACACTCCCTGTGAGAACATGGATGGAAAAACGAGGTCTTTTTGTTGCTTGGAACAACTTGTGCGTTCTTTGTCAAAAAACTGAAACTACAGAACATGTGTTTATAGACTGTTGTGATGCCATTTTCTTTTGGGACGTCCTCATGAGAACCCTACAGAAGGAGTATCCGGTGACACCCTATGGAATCAGGTTCCTCAGTGTAAACAATGAAGACGATGTACCGCATGATATGATCATGCTTTTAGGGTTGTATAGTATACACCTGGCGCTCTCGAATGGCGGTGCGCCATGCGGATGTCAATGCGCAGACTGTGAGCGCATATTTCAGGAAAAAAGTGAACTGTTGTACAAAGTGGAAAATCCTGGCGCGGGAATTTTGCCAGTGCTTCAAAAATTGACATCATTTGATGTTTATAATAGTTTCCGCCAGCCAAAACATGGCAGGCGCTTTTTATTACATCGTTGACTTATAAAAATGTAAAAAAGGAAATAAAGACAAAAAAAAAACCTTGGCCGGGTGGCTGAATCGAGTCCCAGACAGACAGACAGACAGACAGACAGACAGACAGACAGACAGACCAAAATTTTTGGGTTTAAGTAGCCCAAGAAAGACTATCGTCTTTAATAATCCGTGGCAGAAAGAACTTACCTGTTCCTGTCGGTGGAGCGGGCGTCCCTTCTCGCTGCAGGCTAGCTCAGATCTTATCCGCTCTTCCATAATCGTCGCCCTCGCCGCCGCGGTTGGAGAGATCCACGAGTGCTGGACCCGATCTGTTGTGGCCGGGTTCCGACGCGTTCACAAGGGCGAATTGGAGGTTGTCTTCCGCTAGCCGCAACTTGACCGGGTGCTCTGGGTTTCGAAGGGCTCTTGTTGCCATGGGCGCTGCTAGCCGACCACCACGGACACCGACACGATGCAGTATGGCGAAGACAACGCCTCCCACGATCGCCGGCTCTCTTCAGAGCTTCGGCGGGTGACGCATGAGAGATCGGAGGTCGTCTCCGCTGGAGCAGGAGCTTCGTGTGGGAGGACGTGCTGTCGAACATCTTCTCCCGGTATCCTGTTGCTCCTGGAAAGCTTCCCTGAGGAGCCAGAAGGGCAGCGTCGCTTATGGAAGGAGGTCGGGCCTTCTAGCACCTGGAGGCTGAAGGAAGAGCAGCTGCCAAGATGGCAGATTCCGAGGGCCGTCAGAAGCGCGTCCTGCGTGTGAAGCCGTCACCAATCTGGTACACGGACGGCTTCAGTCCTTTTGCGAGTAGGAAATTATTGTAACGCGGAAGTCTTCTCGGCTTCTGTCAAGATACAGTGACGTGATCGCATGGAGGTCTGAGTCCATGACTACAGTCACCCTTCGTCCTTTCCTTGGATCTCGTGCGGCTGCGTCCACGTATGCTGTGTTGTTTTTGGAGGAGATCGTGTGGCGTATGACGTCCGATCGTGCTTGGCGTCTCCTTTGATGAAGGTTGGGATTCATGTTTCTGGGTATCGGGGTTACGCTGAACCTCTGGCAGATTTCGTCAGGAATGTCTGCTGCCTTTGACATTTCCATATCTAAAAACCCATATGATTTCCATATTGGGCCCATAAAATTCATATAGGCCCGTAAGAATTCACATAGGAACCCATATGCATACTTATGGGCCGATATCATACGGACTTATAAGATGTCTACCCATATATGAATTCTTATGGGACCATATGATGTACCCATATGGACCCATAATCGGTCTATCCCCACATGAACTCTTACGAGCCCATATCAATTCTCTGATTTGTTCCGCGTAACCAAGCTGGCTGATGCTGAGTACGGGACAGAACCCTGTCGCCAACCCTTGTAGTGCTTGCACTGAAGATAATTTATTGATTGGTTGAATAATTGCTTGGTACAAGTTCCTGTGTATGCTGCGCTGCCTGTGGGGGCGCCACTGAAATCCTCTTAGCGTGTAAGGGTGGAAGCTTGGCCTATTTGTGACGAAGACACGAGTGGAAGAAATACACAAATACGGCGCTGACTTACAACTGACAGTTTAACGTTATCAACGACAACTAAGGAAAGATGAATGCTATACAATAACAATCTTAAAAAAATCAAAACATGAACCCCATGATAACAAATACTGCAGGTACACGTCACGTCAGAACACGCCACGTGTGGGTTCGTTTGGCCCTTCGCGACTGCTCATTTAAGATATCCATAACCTTTGTTGACAGTAAAAAGGACGGCGTGCTCAGTCAGCCAGTCGGTTGGTCAGTCGGTCGGTCAGTAAACTTTATTGATGTGAAGTGGGAAGGTGGGCTACAGAATTGAGTGGAGCCCTCTTTCCAGGGCCCCAGTTTCAGCTACCCCGATCTTCGCTCTTTGCATACGGATGTGACGCACATGTGTTTTTATTTATTTATTTATTTCCCATACCGTTTAGCGCCAAGGCATTGCAGAGGGGAGCGGGCTGAACAATGCATTGTTGGTTGAAAAATCACGGCAATGTAAAAGGACATCTTTTAGCAGTGAGATACAAACAAAGCAAATCATCAAAAATTTAACAACTTATTCTACGCAGATATAAACAAAACTGTGCCAAAAAATGGCCGCGTATCTGCTCCTTTTGTTGCAAATGTCGACGAAAGACGATAGTCGACCGGCGCCCCTGCCGAATGCTTCCCTTCTCGAGAAATTTTCTTTCCTTCTCACCTCTTATGCTGTTCTCTCCCGTCTCGTTCCTCCCAGGCAACACGCTGAAGGTTTGCTCAAGTTAATTTAAATTTACCGCGTTTCCACTGACCCAAGCAGGGGGCCTCGATGCCAAGCGCTGCCGTACGGCTGAGACCCGCGTGAATCGAGGCACCGTACTACAAACGTTTATGGAACCACGTTGCCCTACTCTATGAGCGTTCCAAGCCGAACGTGGAACCTATATAGTGGAACCTTTCGTTGCTGTTGCCATTTGATTTCTTACATGCCGCCAGAAGCTAAAGTGGCGCGGTCAACTGCAGGCGACGGTTTTCTGCAGCTGATGTAGTATTTCATTTTCTATCGCAAAAAACCAAGCATTCATAAATGTTTTAATAAAGGAAGACTGCAAATATCACATGTGTATTCATTTTCTGCCTTATATTCGCGTAATGTTTGTTCTTGTTCAACAAGGTTGACAAGTGTGAACATTAACACCGGACCTATACGTTTTAGATTTGACTGTGGGTTTATAAAACTACTGCGAAGCTTCTGTTTCGCTTTGCCCGGGTGGCTGAATCGAGTCACAGACAGAAAGGCATACAGGATTAAAGACAGACAGACCAAACTCCTGCGTTTAAGTAGCCCAAGAAAGACTATCGTCTTGATTACACAATAATCATGGAAGTAATGACCAACAAACAGCCAATAACACCTTATAAACAATATCTGTAACCGCGTTACACAAAATCACGCAGGATTATTGCATTGCATAAATGCAGACAAGGTATGGCGTAAAAGAGAATGGTTAGAGATGGAAACAATCTCCGATGGAATGTGGTTCCATTCTGTAGAGGTATTAGGTATGAATGAATCATCGAATGTACACTTTGTCGCAGTCTCCAACGCTTTAGAGATTTCACGTACGGTTTGGTTGCCATTTGTGGAGTAACCGAGCTTTGATCAAAGCATGGCGAGCTCCTGGCGAGCCTATTAACTGCTTTGTACGCACATTCTCTCTTATTTTTTTGGTTAGGTTTTGGCCTGGTAACAAAACTTTGGAGGTGCTTTGTAACACATGCTGTCCTTTGTTGTGTGCCGGGGTTTACCCATCGGTAGATTCTCATCGGCTTCTCAGGTTCTGGAGTCGCTAAGGACAAGTACCTCGTACACAGTCCAGAATGGTCGGGGCAAGAAAAGTTGCCATGAACCTTACTCGACTCACTCAAGATGCGATACCAACGCGGATTCTAAATAGTCCGCATTATTTGTCGGATTGCGCACCTGTCCCTGAGGAGCTAGAATATAAGAGGAAGCGCCTTGGAGCCAGATGCCGGCAGGAAGACATTCAAATATTACTTGAATCACATGAGGATGAATAGGGGCAGAGCAGGGTGTTATCGTTTGATGAGTCGGTGTCATTACTGCAAGGCTTTCCAGTTTCCGATTTCCGGGTCGTTAAGGCGTTGGAAAATGGCACTTTGACGATAGGACCGCGCACCCAGAGGTTGAGCGCTCGCTAACAGTCAGTGATGACATGAAAGTCTTAAATTTTTCGAAACGAAGTCGAGCTTTACGGAGGTGGTGTCGCCACTCCTTGCTTACTGTATGACAAGATGTTTTGGACAGTGTGGAACAGTGTAAATCCTCAGATACCTGTGAGAAAGATGAAAAAATGGAAGCTTGTTTTGAACTTCTCTCAATTCTGGATGACGTTTCAAGGGACGACCTTCCGACACGAGAGAAAATGGAAGAACTCTCATTCATGATAGAACAGCTCCACATACTCTTTAAAGAAGGAGGAGCCTTAAGGTATTCAGCAATCTTTGTAGTATTTTACAGCCTATTTTACACAGTCTCCCCCAAGGCATACGAATTTGTGCAAAGCACTGAAAAGTTCATCTTGCCCCATCAGCCCACGCAAGTTTTTCGGACATGGGCGGTGAATCCGCGTCCATCCTGCCACCTGCGTTGCGGAGAAAATCAGACAGTTCAGCAGCTGCTCTGCCAATCCCCCTGCCATCCCACGCATACGCGCGAGCTACATCACCAGGAAACTCGGGGGTACCACAAGCCACATCCCAAGACCTGTTTTGTTCTGGACCAGGCTCCCCCCGACCCAAGGTCGCCTAACTCCTTACTAACTTCCCTAAAGGTAACTAGGCCTAGCTGACCATCTCTCGCACTATCTCTTTTCCCCAAAGTCATCCCAAATCTCTACCACTGCGGCTATTATTAGCTCAAGTACCCCCCCCCCCCCCCCTCTTCGATCCTAGTAGCCAGTAGATCCCTTTTACAACCTATAACCTTGGTCCAACCTTTCTCTTTCTATACTCCCAATCTCTGTGACCCTTCTCCCTGGCCTAGTTACGGTGTTCCTTTTGAGAGAGACTGTTTGTTACTAAGACAACTTCTATCCTTCACCATCATTTAGAACAAGCCTTTCTACGGCTGGCAAAGCAGCATGGGACACAACCTCGATCACCGTGACACCGTGCGATATCTGGGCTTGCGCCCAGCTTCCACTTGGAGTATTTTGGCTGTATTGACAGCATGGCGACTCGGTGATAGCGGCCCTAGCGACAGCCGGTAATGAAAGAAAAGCGAATCATTCCACAGCGTCGCCGGGACGTGCTCAGCGGAAGGGGTATATCCGCAGGCTGTGTTTATTCTTCGCTTCCGACACTTGCTCGTCTCTCCCCACTGGCTTGCGAAAAATCCAGGTCGAACCCTTCAGTGTTTTGCTATGTATTTAGTTTAGAAAGAAAGAGAGAGCTTGTTATCGGAAGAGGAAATCAAGATGTCTGCCGGCATATGTAAACACAGACATGGTATTTGGCAGGATGCAGGTGAGAAAAGGCCACAGAGTTAAGTCAGAAAGAAAATAAGGGGAGAAAAGAGAGAAGAAATGATTAAAAAGGAAGCTGTCAACGTTCGATCCGAAAGAAAAGTTTGAGGACTGTGCATTTTTTCTCAATTTGTTTTGCGCCTAATGCTATGACTGCAAGCTTGAGGATATTACTGATGGAATCTGGCTATGTTTCATTGCATGTGCAACAGTATGACCTCATTTCTAGAGAACTATTGCATCTGCAAAGCTTGAGATGCGTCCGTTTAATATTACCAAATCTGCATTTACGCATGACTTAAAAAAGTGTTCCATTGTAGCGAATGGTTACGCCAGTGGTTTCACCTTATTTGGAAGAATTCCCTGTGGAACTCGATCACGCGAACAGACTCATCCATAAGTGTAATTCATTATCGCTTTCGGGTAGGAATTTGGCAAGATGCACAGCTCCCGAGCAATGACTGCTTCGCTGCACCTGTACTTTTGTATGTCCAGTTGCTGCACGCCTCTCTTATGGCCGTATTCTGAGTCCCTCCTCCACTACACTCGCTCCCTCCATTCGGCTGAGGGGAAGAGTCCTCAATGCTTATGCATGGGGAAATCGATTTAAAGGATCTCCTCCACTGGAGGCTTGAGTCGAGGGGAGAGGGAGAGAGATATATCCTTTATTGCAGCAGGAAGACGCTAGGCCAAGTGGGGGAAGTGGGAGTAGAAGGTGGGGTGCTTGTGGCTTGGGAAATCTTGAAAATAGACAGTTAAAATTGAAGCTGGTTGGCTCCTTACGAAGGCGGAAGAAGCTGCGTAGGGTGACGAGAGCAGACTCACGGCTCTAAATTGCTCGCGCTAGACCGATTTCTAGAGAGTAGTGTACAATTAAAATCAGCGTGGAGGCGTGAGGGTCGATGTATGAGCAGGAGGCATTCGGAGGAGGATCGAAAGTTCTGCAGCACGTGAATTTCACAGTGCGAAATTAGGTTCTGGAGATTTGCGGGCGTGAGGGAGGCGCAGAAGGGACATCGAGGTGGCAGATATGGGATGTACCTCTTACGGCTGCCTGCCGCTCCTTTTGTTTCTCACGGGTATCGGCATTTCGTTGCCATCATTCCCACACCTTCCTTTTTTGAAGCCGCGCTGACTGAAGACTCGATTCTACAACGCGTACAAGCGGTCGCGGGAGATAGGCCCGTAAAAGCAGACGCAGATGGCGAGCCGCCCATCGACTTGTCGTCTCCATGGCAACGTCTCCAGCGCCACAAAGGCAGCCTTCTGCATGTGCCCTTCCACACTCGTTCTCAGCTGCCCAGTCGCTCGCTCAATTGACAGAGCGACACGAAAACAAACAGAGCGTCGTCGCGGAAATTTTGCCGACATGCCCTATCTATACATAGCTTGCACTGACGTCGCTGTAGCTGCCATCTTAGAGCCCTGCTTGCACGGTGAGAGGCTGTGAACTTATCTGCCGCTGTTATATCGAAAAGCGCTGTGAAAGCTGAGAGAAGTACTACAGACAGGGCTCTCGTGACGTCACTTGTAAGCAATCTATTACTCCCGCATTAGTAATATATAACAAAGCAACTGTAATATGACGAAAAAAATGACAGCGTGCTTTTAGCAACACCAGGTGAAAGCTTAAAGTGCGGCGCCTCCACACAACAGCTATTCTTTTACTTGCCCTAACTTCCTTAGTGCGAGCAGTGCATCATATGTTCGTTTATCTACTGAATTACAGCTATGCAGTAGCACTCTGCACTGTTTTGCACGACACTGCCCTCACCTGCACCAGTTAAGGTTAAAAAAATGCCTGAAGTGTAGGCATTGTGCAGGCGCATACATACAGTCGGCGTCATCGACGTACCAGGCCTGGATAGTCCATGGGCAGAACGAGGACTGCCTTCGGAATAGATGTCCCGTATAGGAATGCATTAAATATCGAGTGCCAGGTAATTCTCGGCAGTCCGGGGACCAGTCTAGGACAGATAATCGAGGAGACTCAGTGTCTCCCTTTGCGTAGGTTTTTGCTATCGCATTCCTCGCTTAGCAGTACGAAGGTCAGGGGGTGGGGCGCCGCCCATAAAGATTTTTGTCCCAACCAATATTTTGTCTTCACACAAAACAAATGAAGCACCTCTCTGCACAAACGGTTCCGCACTCTCCGCTTTTACCTCTCTTGCCCGTTTTAGAGGTTCCAGAGGAAGGGGTCATGCATACATCAATGGGCAGGATCGAATGCAGCTAGGATTTTGAATTTCGCGCCAAAGCTAGCAAATTCAACGCACGCTATACGCGACGTGTTCCGAGCACTAAGAAAGCGCTTGAGACGTCCACGTGCATGCTTGCGCGTGCCAAACGATATCCAGAAGGCATAGCAACGTGCATACTGCAAGAGGAACTACGAAATAAAGGCGGCCAACGTGTCCAATAAGCATTAACATGCGCGAAATCATGTCACTGTATAACAACAAACAAGACAAATACGCTACTTTTATTTAATACTACTACTTTTAATACTACTTTTATTTAAAAATGGCATACGCTTCATTCTTTCTTAGTTTAAAGATATCAAACTCTCAGCTCACCAGCCTTTAGAAAAAGACAGCACTATCGAACAGGAGAGAAAGCTTACACAACTACGTACATCAACAGATGCTGCGGAAACGATTACCTAGACCACCTTGAAGGGTTGTACAGTTAAACGAAGGCGTTTATAAACAAAGTTGACAAAAACTCGCAATTTTTTGTTACATGCATGCTTTTGTTACATGTAGGTTTAGAGTTAGGGCTCGCGTGAATGAAGCAGAAACGAAATGCTAGACATCAGTGATGGCGGATACACCCTTCAAAAGATTTATTTCACAGTGAAAAAACTGCGCGATTTGCGCCAGCTGTTTTCCCACGAGGTTAGTCACTACGCGGCACTCCAAAGAAGCGAGGTCATCAATCAATCAATCATCAATCAATCAATCATTGGTTTATTTCAAGCATAGGTACATTTGCAAACAGTGCTTGGACCCTTAGCCAAAGGCTAGTTGTGGGTCCGAATTCGGAAATGCATAGTTATAAGCAGTCTCATTGTTATCAATCAGTGTATAAGCATACTGTCAGATTACAGTAACTACCAATACAACGTCATACATAACACGTGGTGACTATTTGAAAAAAAAAAGAAGAAGAAAGGCCGCGAACTTTGCGACTGTACGCAAGTGATCGTGCTGCGATCAAAAAGGAAAAAAAAAACAAGTACGTTTCTAGTGTTGGGGACACTCATGGGCATATAACAGCCCCGTACTCAGCCCCGTACTCACAAACGTAACTTAAGTAGCACTTTTGCCTTTTGATACTTTTCGGTGCCTTAACCCGTTTCAAGGACCAAACTTGTGCTGAAAGGGCGCCTTTTCGCGAACTTGATGCTCTTTGCCTCACTCAAAATCGTTGAGGGGGTGCCAGCTGGGATAGTGTACATGGCGGCGAACGTTCTTTTTTCTCGCCGGCGGAGACGGCATTTAAAATTGCGAGCTTGTCTCGAAAAGACAAACCGTCTCTTTTTCTGGCATCACAACTCATCATCGAGAACCGACACCACAGATGGCAGTGGAGACGCGCGACTACACGCCGACAGGCAGGCCTAACACCTAACCGACACCGCACCTTCACTGGAAATGCACAGTGGTTTGCGGTGCGGGAGAAACTTGGTAATTTAGTGCATTTCTCCAGCCGATTGTCAGAAAAGCTGTAAAATACAATGGTTTATCAGCGTATAGTGAATTCGTTACGTAGAGGTCGCGAACACGTGTGTTTTAGTGGGGCTGCCAAGGGGAATCGAAAAACTTCGTTAAATCCAGAAATTCGCTTCGCATAGAGGTTCCGTACATTCACGTTTAACTGTAGACGTATTTTGGTTTGTTGTAGGCGTCGCTGGTTAAATTACAGTGTTTGCTCTTGGTTTCGAAAACAGACGACAGCATACGACAATAAATTGTTAAGCGTTACCGATTTCTGAGTAAATAAACTAAGATGCCCTTGAAGAGGCCGTGTGGGTGCATAGTTGCTAAACCTTAGTAACGTGTGATTTACGTCGATAAATTCCCTTCAATCCGGTTGTGATTACAGAAAAGAACAATTGCCATCTCAAGCAGTCGCAGACGATAAATTTATAAAATGTACAGTTAGTTTTATTGTCTTCGCACTCTCTCCGCACCTAACTGCTATCCAATCCCCGATATCAGAAGCCACATTTCTACTGCCATAAATGTTCACTAAGCAATGGTTTTTCGTTTATTATTTAAGGAGTATAGCGAAGGCCGACCGCTGTCGTGTAGTGCGTGTGGTCCGATCATTGTGCGAAAAAAAAAAAAAGAAATACGAGTCCTTGCTCTGACAAAATAATGAATTTTTCAGCATGTCACTCTCTACACGAACTTGAGGCAAATTGGCAGATACGTCAAGGAAAATGGCTTTCCTATTTTCTCGAGGCTGTCTGAAAAAATAAGGCACCTTTAAAGCTACGCGTCAGTGGGCACGTCTTTTTTTCATACAAACTTTTTCTTTTATCGTGAAAACTAATTTCTCGATACACATTACGGAGAACCTACCGTCCGTGGAAAAATTCTCACTCCCGGGCAAATCCTCAACGTGGTTCCTGTGCAATTATAGAGAAGCGCTATAAATCGTAAAGAACCCATAAGAGGGTAGAACGGATGTGAGCGAAGGAACAGGGAGATAAAGGAAACGAAAATGAAATGCCGGGTGTGGACGCAACTCCTGAAGGGAATAAAGGAAAACATCCGAGTGTGTGTGTGTGTGCGGTGGGGAGCGGAGGAGTAAGAAAGAATCTCTGGAGATTCAGTGGAAAGCAGCCAAAAGTTGCGATATCCAGACCTGTCTGCTCTTACCGCTGACAGATGGCGCAAGCACGCACACCATCTCCGCTACCGCGCTCGTAGGGCCCGGGATGCGTTTCCTAGGCAACGGGCTGGCGTCCCATCCGTCCCAATTCTGGAAGGGGCCGGATTGTTATAAGACGTCCGCTCCTCAAAGAGCACGCTGCCATTTGCGTATGGGCCGGACACCGCGAAGTCTGCCTGATGGAGCCCCGGAGGCCAGCACCTGACTTGTCACTTCTGGACCTTCAGGCCGAAAGCCACACAGATTCATCGAAACCTGAGCGGGAAGAACTGACCGCGTGGAAGCATCAAGGTACACATTTGTTGCAGAACTTTCATTAGAAGGTGACGTTCGCGATTAACTTGTAGCTTATCAACACGAAGTGCAGCTAAAAGTACGCACTCCCACCCCTTCAGTGTAAAACAGCTACAGCCACATAACGGTATCTTAAGAGCCATCAAACCAACCTCCATGGGTGAGTAACAAAGCCCACCGAATTCTTTGCGCCCACTGTTCCCCTTGCAGTTTTCCTGCAACAAAGGATAGTGCGTGCGTGCTCGTGGAGTGAACAGAATAGTGCTGCTTGTTATAGATCCACAGCAACTGCAGACTGGAACACTTGATCGATTTTGCAAAATCACCCTGTTGATGCTCGTGCGTGGTCAGGGCTCGCTTTTGTATGTGGGCAGTAGCTGGAACGTAACACGTAACCGCCTCCACTGAACGGCCGGAACGAAGTGATTCTGGAGGCCTTGCACGTTTATTCGTGCTGATGAAGCTGTGCTATCCGCAATGTTTCACTGGGACATTCAGTTTTGTCCAATTCAGTTATTTTGCACGAACCAACGGCTTGCATGACATAATCAAATAGTTCAACAACTTCAGCGGGAGCTGTCATTTTTGGCCGTTTTGTTCACAATCATGCCTCATTTTTGTGTCTGGTTACAAGGTTTTTTTATTGAACTAATGGCGAATGAAGTAGCGAGATTGCCAAAGCTGTAAACTTCAAACGCTTGTTTGCGTTCTGCGTGCGCTTGACTTCAAACGCGTACGCGGTTGTTCGCGTTCCGAGTACAAATAATGTATTTATGTTGAATTAGTCATCGGTGAGAACTCCATGAAAACCTCTACATATAATTTTCTTGGAACTGAGTTAGGCATTGCAGAACAATTTTTGTGTACATAAAGTTAGGTGACCGTTAAATAAACATTCTTGACTGAAGTTAGGTGAGGACTCGAGGTGTTATGTGCGCAGCGTTGTCAGCGTGTAGCGCCGCAAGTGTAACTCATTCGTTGAATACGAGTCTATTGATTCGATGCACAACCTTCTGAAATAGACTAAAAAATCTGCCTCAGCATAAAGAAGCATTTATTTGCAGCTGAACTCTAGCAAACTGAGGAACGAAAATATTCAGTTATTAGCCTTTTCTTCAAGTGTTTTTATAGAGGTGATCTTGACATGTGACTGATACTCTCAAAATTAAATTTGTCGCGCAACCGAGCAAACTTGCTGTCTGTACTCTGCACTAAAATAGCCTACCAAAAAACTGGCGAAGCTTGCACTAAGTCGCGCAAGCCTTGAACCGTAGCGAAGGTGCAGGATTTCTGTCTACGTGAGCAGTGAAGGACACATCACCACTGCGCGAGCCGGGGACGCTGGGTGGTCGCCGCGAGGCACGCGCTCACGAGCGCTCGGTATTTCCTTGGTATTTGTGCCACTCGGTACGGCCAGCTACAACCGCTCTGCTGCTAAAAAAAACGAAAAAAAAAATCAAACGAAAAAAAAAGTGAGTGCAATAAGACGGGTTAAGAAGAAGATATTTGGCCTTAATTGGTATGTGCGGGACGTTGGCGAAACCAGAGAAAGAAAGAAAAAAGAAAGTAATAAAGACAGAGAGAAAGAGAGAGAGCATAGGAGATAGCAGTACTGGATGCAGTTTTTTGTTTGCAGATAAATAATGTAAATGCAACCAGAGGCGAAGTAAAAAATGACAAATTCTAATAAAGGGCCGCTAATACAACACAGAACCATACTTAGCTTTCTGTTGCACCAAAATACTGAAGGCAGCAGAAGTACACAATTTTTCCGAGCTGTGCGTTGCCACTGACGTCATGTGGCGTTGGTGGGGACTAAAAAGTATCTTATTTATTGGAACATCATAACGACATATTTTACAGCGAAGCTTTTAATGTCTCGGTTTCCACACATGTCCGTCAGCGAAATTGCGTAGATAGGCAATCTTTCATCTTCAAAGCCAGTTTTTGTGTTGCCCTGTTGAAGCGCTCCTGGAGTGGCATTTCGGCCGGTGTGTTTTGTTCCGACATGAGCACCTTAAAGGGCCTCCAGAGCGGCGTTTTGGCAGGTGTGTTTCCCGTCCAAGCACGCGCTCATCACCGGTCGCTCCTTTAAACGTGCACGGGAAGGAGGTTTTGAGGGAAGGCGCAGCCAGGCAACTCTTTTACTCAACTTT
Organism: Haemaphysalis longicornis; assembly: GCA_013339765.2. NCBI lineage: Eukaryota > Metazoa > Arthropoda > Arachnida > Ixodida > Ixodidae > Haemaphysalis > Haemaphysalis longicornis. Next base: position 73,961,797 of record CM023453.1, read on the forward strand.
ATTTAGAGCTTCATTTCTTGCATTTCATTGCGTGTCATTTTTTATTTGTTTTCTCTCTAATTGTTGGCTTCCCAGTCTCTCACATTCACCTCACTGCATTGTAATCATCCCTATCTGGCGTAGCAAGCACTGCCGCTGGGAGAGCTGACCTCTCCAGCCCACATTAAAGAGTTCTCTCTCTCTCTCTCTCTCTCTCTCTCTCTCTCTCTCTCTCTCTCTCTCTCTCTCTCTCTCCGATGACATGCCCGTCGTGCTGGTGGGAGATTTTAATGTGGACGTCTCACGGCCTGATGCAACCTGACTGCTGTACCCCGTTGTGGAGTAGTTGTGTGTTACACAAACAGTAACATGCCTACGGCGCGGGAGGCAAACGGGCACTCCAATCTGTGTCCGCTAGAATGAAACTCTAATCCTTCCAAGTTTCCTTCAGCTAATTAAACTAGAAAGTACGGTGAATGGCAAAGTACACGCAAACGTGTTTTGTTTGGTCCACTCCTTGGACTGCGACCAACCTCGCTGGTCACCCTTCTTCGCTGAGTGGATGGGCGCTGCATTTCTAGGGGCGAAGCCCCTTAGGGGCTGGGGCTGTTGGCGTCTCCTCTCGTCGTCGTAATCGCCGTCTCGTGTAGTCACGGTAGTAAAACACCGGGAAACTCGTTTACGCCTCGCGCTAGAGAGCTTAGTGCTTCAAAGACAAGAGACTTTTACAGCAAAGCTGTATACCTATATCCCCCAACAGGCGCCAAGAATACACTTATACGCTGCATGCTTCGCCCCTTTCCAGGTTTTTGTGCGTAAATACAGGAGACGAACACAGTGTCCAAACGTTGTGACAAATACAAATGAGAAACTCGCGAACATTCACTGTAATTTTATCCGCGTTACGACGTTTTACAAGTTAACATTCAAATAAGTTGACAACGTTGTTCTTCGGTCGATTACAGTCGTGAGTTAGGCCTACCGACCAGCGCCTGTGAGGGTTCGACCTTCGTCGGCAAGACAAATGACGTTGGGAGATCGTAGATATCACCCCTCGTATGTGTTCTTGGCGTCGCAGTACACGCATTAAATCGGGGCTAGGAAATGGCAAAGTAATATCTAAGCCTTTGTGAAAGGTGCTGTGGGGTAGTTTGTCTTTAACAGACGGTGCACCTGGGAGTAATGTCTTCCGAAGGGCTTTCCTTCACCTTACAAGCACAACCTGTCGTAACTCGGGAGTAATCAAGACGGTCGTTCCTCTTGGGCTACAGCCTCCTCGGGCAGAAAACACACGCAACTTAATGGGACACACAAAGTGAGCTTCAAACATTGTCGAATAATCTTACAACAGTAAAGTAAAAATGCGGAGGACACTTTAAATGTATGCATTAACGAGAAAAGTCTATTCTGAAGTGCCGCTTCGGTCGTGTCATCCTTTTCGCCGGTTTGTTGACGTTGACTGTGATGAGGCACTGGCAAATCCCCGATGCAAAATTTTAGCCCATTGCTAGATCGTCTAGCCTTTACAACCTGGGCGTGCACAAACAAAAGGTGGACAATAATCATTAATTGGTCTAAAATTAATAATTAGACCTCTGAGTTGGCACGAAAACACGGTACAACCATGTCACGCCGCATATGTCGCTCACGCGGCTGCAACGAATGGTGCATGGGGTTTTAAAGCAAAGCAGTTTGCTTTTAGACCGTGTATTCCCGTGGCGGGGGAGGGCACCCGAGCAGGGAAATGCCCACGGACCGAAATCCGGATAGGGAGTGGGCGCAGAGCAGCAGAGGTGCGGAAGAGGGTGGAGAGGGTGTGATGTAGGCGCTGCATTTGAGCCGTGGAGAAGGGGCAGGGGGCACGGCATAGCAGGACCAGAGCAGCGGAAAACGCGGGTGAGAGAGAGAGGATGCGGCCTCGAACGCGACACAGCCGCTCCCGCCGCCAATCACGCGGACACACCGCCGGCTGGCAAGACACAGCAGTTTCGTGCACTCCTTCGGATGCCCGATTGATTACGAGGCTTAACGAGCCACAGACAGACAGACAGACAGACAGACAGACAGACAGACAGACAGACAGACAGACAGACAGACAGACCAAAATTTCTGTGTTCAGGTAGCCCAAGACAGACTATCGTGTTTAAAAATAATCTGAAATCAAATTACTCATTACTTACCAAAACTGTGAGTGCGAAGGCAGTCAATGAAGTAAAAAAAAAAAAAAAAAAAACAAAGCTGAAACTTTTCCTGTTACTTCAGAAGTTGAACGGTGTCTACGAAAATGTCAGGCGTTGGAATGTCACCGTGTCCCCACACAAAGATTCAGATTTGAGGACAAGGCTTCTCCTGACTTTTTTCGCGCGAGTTCAGTGACGCCGCCTGGGAAAATGTCAGGGGTATACGAATGTCACCACCGTAACAAGATTCGCGACCGATGAAAGACTTCCCCTGTTTTACCTGCAGGTTGAGACCCGCCGGCTAAGAAAAAAATCTTAGGAACTCAGCCAGCTTGCTCTGAACGCCATTTTTCTCGCATGCCAGGCATCTACATAAAAAAGAAAAACGCCAGGCTAACGCGGTCACAGATGCTTAATTAAAAGAAAATCATGGGGTAAAGAGATTTACACTTATTTATTAAGCGTTACAGGAAGCCAAAGGCGGCGTCTACAAAGGTCGACGAAGTAGCGCAGCTTAGCGCAGGTGTCTCTTTATGCCACGTACGCCCTTCGCAAGGTTTTCGCGCTTAATTTTTGTTAATTATGGAGTACCAATTAGATAGAACCCACACTCTGTGGGAAGGAGCAAGGAATTCTGGTCATGATCTCGTTTCATCACACTGAACACGCGTATGGCCTCACTTCTGAAACAAGTTCTGACCCTGACTGGAACCTGCGGAGTTTACTAAGTTGTCGTGACGCTTCCCAGAAATTTGGCTGCACGGACAGGAAACTCCCGCGCAGGCACGGTTTCGAAGGAAATCGGCAACACTTTCGATAAACGCTTCCACTCTTTCCTTCGTGTCTGGAAACATTGTGAAAGCTGTAATAATTGCCAGCACGGCCGCCTTCCGCAAATGCAGGGCCGCCTTCCGTTTCTGCTTTTCTTTCAATTGCGGCGTTTTTTTTTTTTTCAAGTGGCTACCGATTACGTTGATTGCTGTAACTGAAAGGAAGCCGGCCAATAGCCACTTCCGAAGAACGCCAATCGTAGAACACCCAGACCGGGAAAGAGAAAAACCCTTTGAGCAAGTTTCAAAGTTATCTGATGGGCACACAGCAGCAATTTTTTGGCTGAGGTAATTTGTGACCTCCTATTCTAAGTACTAAATGCGCTTATTGACTTCGTTCTGAAAGAATTTATGCTTTAGAAGAAGGAAAGTTGAAAAATGCGTTGCAGGGTCCCTTTAACGTGTCATAGCGCGAGGCCTAGCCGACTACACCGCACCATCGGTGCTGTAACGTCTTCGGCGGTTTTCCCCATGCATGCTCGCCTGTATCAGGCATCGGCGAGCCGCTATTACTAACGCTCCGTTGCGAGTGCTGAAAACTCAGTAGGGACGTGCGTTTCCATGTTTTCCCATTCCCCCTCCCCCAGTATCCTGTGGGAGGCGTACAAAAATGCATTGTCGCAACACAGTCTCAACCCCAGCGGATGTAGTCGCTTGAAGGGAAATTGCGTGTGCGCACTGATAAAAACATTCCCCCGCACCTCCCCGAGGGGGATTGTGAGGATGCAGAAATGCGAACGTCGAACGCAACGTCCTCGGGTACCATGCGAAGAAGGCACCGCACAACCTTCGATACGTCGATGGGCACGTTCACCGCCTGTCCCTTGATTCCAAACTGCCCGTTGCCTCGAGTCAGCCGCCTGATGCTCATGAAGGGGAGTCGAGGCGCGATGAGCCGCTCTTCGACCGGGTTCAGATCGGTAAGATGCGCCTGCCGAGGAGGATAACGGTAGCCAAAGCTCACGCAGCCCTCCTCTTCGCAGCTTTGTCTTCTTCTTCTTCTTATTCAGCGGTTCCCCTACGGGAAGATGAGGATGGTGGTTGAACGCGAAGCTATCTCGTGATGGATTGTTTGGTTGGCCAATCCCTAGGGGCATCATGCCACAATCATCATCAGACGCGCTGCGCACGCCGGCCAAGGGACGCACGACATTCCCCGACTATAATGCATTTCTGCATAAAAAATCATTGTATCGGATATTGCGAAAATTGAGTGCAGCATCACGACTTAGGTGCCCCATAGTGACGATGTATTGCCGATATTTTGGCGATATTAGGTTATTTTTGCGACGATTCTTGCAACCGCGTGTCTTGTCGACGGTTGCGTTGAGTTCTTATTTCTGTGCACAATACTTCGTTAATTTCTCGACGAAGTTCTGTCTCCTTACTTCGTTGCAATTACTGCGGGACCATTTCTCTCTTTCTCGCGGGCAACTATTAGGTCACGTATATCTCCTCGTCGTGAATTGTCTATTGAGCCGCAATCGCTACTGATTTAACGGCGTTCACGCGCCTCCATACCAATGATCTGATCTTTCCGCCGCGGAGCACGCTCCTCGGGGATATCACCGACTAGTCATTCTGCGTTACCATGGGAACCGCTGCTGCCTCTCCTCGCTCTAGTAACGCTCTCTCTCTTCGTTACCATGGCGACGGTGCTGGTGGCCTGGCTGCCTCCGCGATAGAGCCGTGGCCGTCACAATCAGGCATGATCGTAATATTAAAGGGTCCATGTAGAAAAAAAATAAAACTTTATTTAATATGAAAGAACTAGCTTTGGTACCTGACTCAGCTACATTCTAACCACGAAAGATGTATCTGTAACCATAAAACATAACAAATATTGAAACATAAATTTCGCCCAACAGTGAGGTAGTATGGGCCGGAGCGACCTAATATGGTCCAGAACTAAAAAAAAACATTCATCAGTGCGTTAATTGCACGTTAGCATCAAAGTATACAATATCAAATGAACAACTACGAAAGCCCAGTCTTGTTTGTTGGCGGTGACTTGAATGCGCGACTGCCAATCGCGAAGACAAGATTCTGTGACGTCATAGAGAACTCACCGGAGAGTGGCTGGGAAGTTCCCACTGCTTCATATGTTTTCCTTCATATCTCGAATATTTGTTTGAAGTTGGCAATAAAATTCATATCATCTTTATCGGGGCCAACAGACTTCTTAATGAACCAAACGCGTTTTCCTCCATGGGCCCTTTAAAAGCTACGCACTATTGTATGATTATAGATTATAATCATACAATTATAAATGATTATAGATGTATCATATATTTTAGATAATATCATATAGAATATAGATAATAGATAACACCATATATTAAATGATTACAGATGGGCACATGAGATCAAAAAGTTTGCGTGGATAAATTGGTCGCAGTGAGCACAGGACCGGGATAATTGGAGACCTATGGGAGAGGCCTGCCCCGCAGACAGAAGACCGAAAAAATATTTCGAGCAAGTGTAGTTTACACGAAATCCTTCCGCTTCTCGGTTACTGCCTACAGTATGTATTGTGAGTGATTACGGGGCCACTAGCCTGCTCGCGGAGAATGATGGGCCCGTATGTACACATGGCTTGCACATGACGTCAACAGCGCCCTTTCTGGTGCCCTGCTGTCAGCCCTCATCTCGAGCGCTGCTCGCGATAAGGGCAGCAGGTAAGTTCACGGCCTTGCACCATGCGTGCGGCGCACCAACATGGCAGCTACCTTCACGTCGGTTCAGGCTTTCTACATGCTAAACTTTAGAAAGAGATGTTTCATTAATGCACAGCGAAGACTGGTTCCTCCGCATTCGCAAATTAGCATTTTTTCCGCGATCTTAACTTCGGCATTAAAATACTTCCGCGAGAAAAATGTCACAGTGCGATTCACGTTATCCGTCAAGCGTAGCCTTACCAGGACTCGGATGTTGTGTGTGGATTATTCGACGTGTGAATGCGTGTGAGAAAATTTGCTCCCTCGTTTGCTCCTCGCGTTCTGTTGTCGCGCCCCGCCATTCATGCAGAGTGATCACCGGACGCTTATAAGTGCTCTGTCAAGAGAGATGAGGAGACCGTCGTACCCTTTGCACTCTGTTAACCGTCTTTTTCTCACGTATGAGCATTTTTTCGGGCTTTTTGTAAACGCACGACCGCATTTTAGTGGGGCGTTTTTTCCCCGGGATACCTATAATTATCTAAAAAACGGTTCTGTACGCGGAAAACGTGTACCATAAAACGGAGGTGTGAAGTAGTACATAATCGAGCTTCTCTACATAGCGCTATAAAGAGAAACTCTAGTAAATGAGATTGAGGGATTAAGAGTATGCTTATTTGGTGGCGAACAGAAGACAATTCTGCAGGCTTCAAAAGGCCTGCATGCTAACAGGGAATTTCTTGTGCGCTGGCTCTCTGACTTGCCTGCAAGACAACACCCAAGATAACACCCAAGATAACTTCGATAACACCCAAGCACTTCTTATGAGTTGTTATTCTGGGAATGCGGAAGCAACGATGCACAACTAAACGCCGCTGGGCGTCAACACCAACCTGCGCACGTCAATACAAATCTAACCTCCAAACTATGCTCCGCGGATGAACGTACATGGACAGTGAGGCTGCAAAACAAGTACAAGATACAAAACGGGATTGACCGGGATGCTGTCTAAAAGAGCTTGCACGAAACAAATCAAAACAGGTGTGTGCTTAACTTATGAATTAGCGAACGTCTGAGCTTTACGAAAACTGGAAATACTACAGTTTTATCTTAACGGACAAATATGGGGGCTGTACGTTTCGCGGCGTAGTTGTGAGAAGTCATGTTACATTGTGGCGATGCAGCAGGGCTTAAAAAACACACAAGAAGAAAGAATGAGATAGCGCGGGCGCTGACTATTACCTGACATTTATTGAACAGGGGCACACATTTATGCAAGAATTTAATCAATACTGCGCATGAGTACTTATCTCCATACCGTCACAAATTCAAACTCTAAAAACAGAAAAAGACAACGCTCCTGCCTACATTCAAGCTAACAATCAAGGAATTGAGGCAGTCTCTTTTTACATGAAGGTACATTTTCATTCAGGTTGCCTTAAAACGGCGACTGATAATTATCTGTAATGCGTGCTGAGCTGAAACTACCCACAGTTATGCGCTCGCCTGAGCAGCAAAGCGCGATACGATTTGTTTCCGTACAATTTCGGTGAAAAACGAGTCACACGCCCTTTTCAGAGATACGTGGCGCCTCTTGCCGAAGTCCGCATGTTAAAGGTAGACGGGGAATCCTGAACGTCTACAACTCTAGCGTGAAGTAACTAATACCGCGAAGTGAACTTCGGCGTTATGATAGAGTCGCTTCAGCGGCCAACTGCAATGTTATTTTAGGGGGCGAAGCCCCTTAGGGGCTAAGGCTGGCGTCTCCTGTCGTCGTCGTAATCGTCGTCTCATGTAGCCACGATACTAAAACACCGGGAAACTCGTTTACGCCTCGCGCTGGAACGTAACGCGTACTCAAAAAACATCGGGACACTCGTTTACGCCTCGCGCTGGAGCGCTTGGTAACGCGTACTAAAAAACACCGGATCACTCGTTTACGCCTCGCGCTAGAGGGCTTCGTGCTTCAAAGACAAGAGACTTTTACAACAAAGCTGTATACCTGTACCCCCAAACGGTTTCATCTCCGTTGGAGAAAACGCCAAGGCGCCAAGAATACACTTATACACTGCATGCTTCGCCCCTCCCCAGGTTTCACGTCAGTAGAGATGGCCCGGGATTTTTTCCCCCAAGATATCTTACGACGCAAAGCGTGTTCTACTGACGGACACAATGAAGACGACGAGGAGGAATAAACTTTATTTGCAGTATGCAATTTAGGGGTGGGTGGTGATCGCTGGGCGCAGCCCAGCAGGGACTTCTGCAGCGTGTTCCACCAGGACTTTTCAAACCCGGGGGTCGAAAAAATCCTGGGTACCGAGCCGTATACAGCTTCGCTGTAAAAACGTGGGAACGATAATAGTTGAAGGTAAGTACGCGTTTGAAAGCTTGAAGCAGCCTAGAAATAGGGCTATAATAAAACCTTGCGGTGAGAAAACATGCTGCCAGTAAAAAAACAGTATGTTCAAAATTCTAAGTCCACATATTCATACTTGGAATTCAGATGAAGCGCAACTAACCAGTGAAACCAAGGTGCCTATCCTCGATGCGGTGCGAACAACATTATTTTACTTGTGTCGATTTCCTAAAAAATAAGAAAATAAATATGATCGCATCTAAACACGCTCCCCGGCGAACTATTTCTGACGACAACGTTTCTCAAAATTAATGCTGTTATCGTCGCTACAGAAGCTTATGTATATTCACGATCACGTTAAAATTAACTCCTCCGAAATCTTTCGCCCAGGACAGGCATGTCAGGAATACAGAAAATAATAAGCAGAACGGGCGGGCACACAGTGGCGAGCGCATGGTGACATCCATCCGGATTCTATGCATAGAAAACGGGGCAGACAGCGAAGCCTCTGTTTTTCTTCAGTATGCAGATGAGCTGCTTATGACGTTCGCATATGTGCGCAACGACCTGCGACGGCGGGTCCTTCGAGGATCCCTGACCTTCAGTCGTCTTTCAGTCGTCGTTTCGATGTGCAGGTTGCCGCCGTGGCAGCGATATGCGGGGACAGATATTTAGTAATAACGACAAACCAACAAAAAGAACAGCAGGTTCGAGACTCAAGCGAACCGCCGAGGCTGACGTCTGCCTCTGGAGGAAAGGAAAATATTTATTCCCACTGCGGTTTCTCTGGGTAATCCGAGCGGCGCTAAGGTCTGCCCCTTGTTTAGTCTTGCGAGACAATTTTGTCAGGCTGGACCGAAGTCCTGGATCTAATAAATCGCGGTGTGCCGAACGCGCCGCGCCAGGCGGGAAACAGGAAAGGGGACTTTTGCTACGAAACAAAAAAGTGAGTAGTCAAGCAACAGCAAGCTCGAGTTGCTTAACCTTCTTTGTATCTTTTTTGTATGCTTGCGCGCGCACGCGTGTGCGCTTGCGGAACTATGACGCACGTGTCTATTATTTTCGACTGGCTAAAATTTATACGGGTATATCGGCGCTATGTTCTTGAGAGGGAAAACATTATTATTGAGCTTTATATGTCTCAGGGGGCGGTTGCGGCCCCTGGCTTGTTCCAGGCGGTGGAATCAGCAGCTCTGATGACCGAACAGGCTTCCACCTCCAGGTCTTAGCTTCCCAGCGACTCCTCCCTTTTTTCATCAGGACATCCCCAGGACATCCCCAGGTAGTCAGGACATCCCCAGAAGATGTGGGGATGGTTTGCCAGTGCACCGAGTGCAGGGCGTTCTGGGGAAGGATATAATGTTCGTATGTGTGCATGTGCTTTTGTGTCTCGGTCTCAATTCGTAGGAGGCATATTGATTGCGCTCCTCGTTCAGTTCATCAAGCTAGTGGGACACAGGATGAAAGCAAGTTTCTTTTACGAGGGGCAAAGGTTTCCGTTAATTTTTAACCTGGGGGCCAAGCGCTGGTGGTCTTGTTATGACTGAAAATCTTCCTCCTTAGTTTTCATATTTTCTGCGCATTTATTTCATTGCTGTCAGAGACTGCTGGCAAAATGAGAAGAGTAATGAATCCTCAGTTCACTGCCGCGGCCTCCGCCACCGCAACCGTCGCCTCAAACTTGAGCCGAACTGACTGAACACGGTCTCTTGTGCTCAGCGTTGACAGCGGGCTTCGATGTCGCAAGGTCACGGAGCAAGAACAATATAGGAGGGGAAACGAGGCTTCCTAGCGCGGCCAGATAACGTCACAAGCGCTCGTCATGCGTTAAGCTAGCGGCATCTGCCGCGGGTGAAGAAACTGCGGGGCGGCCGCTTTCGGCATTGCACTGCGCAGCCACGGAAAGAAGTGCGGCCGCTATTATTTCGTCCATCAGGTGCCGCTACACTATCGTTCAACGTCGCAGCGACGAATCTTTGCAGTCCGCTTTGGTTTTCGTTGCGACATTATCGGGTCGCTCGCCCGCGCTTATTGCGATGGGACGCTTCGCCTCCCATATATTCTTGCACCGTGCGCATGGTGCAACCCGCGGCCACGTGGGAATCAGGCGCGCAACTCTTGAGCTACGCGATATTACAGGAACTCTAGGCACGTCCGCCGGCGCACGCCACACCGCGGGATAGCGGCCGAACTAGGCGTCGGTACTATTCCCACTGGAAAGCGCGTGAGGTGACAGGTAGCGTTATGCAGTCGGCGCGGTAACGTGAGGTCCAGGTGGCTGCGCTGTCTTTCGAGCAGGTGTTCGCGCTTCTCGGTCGTGATTTGTCAGCGCAGGAGAAAATTCTCATGCATCCACCACTGAATGCTTAAATAATTTTTGTATTGTATGTGTATATGGTCGGGACGCAAATGAGGACGCGGAACTTTCTGCAAACAAACAAACAAACAAAAACAAACAAACAAACAAACACAAACAAAACAAACAAACAAACAAATAACAATAACAAATCAATAAATAAATAATACATAAATAAATAAATAAATAAATAAATAAATAAATAAATAAATAAATAAACATGTGAACCTATAGGTTGGTAATCAAAGCTTACATAGGCGTACTGTTGGTTAGAACAGCGAGAAAGATTGTACTATATAAAAAAGTCAGCATTTTTTATAATGTCTTGTATGTTTTGTCGGAGGTCTTGCTGGAACACACTGCGATAGAAACTGCGCAAGTTTATTGGAAATATTCTTTACGAGTTCAAAAAACGTCTTATACGCCTACAAGAAATTGTTGAAGGATCTGATGCACAAGTGTTCTAGGTGGCAAGCAAAGAAAGTTTTGTCCATGTGCGTTCATAAGCGCGTTCTAATGAATCTTGCTTGTTTTGTTTAATGTGCGTGAATCTGAATCAGCATCAATTCCTTCTCTTACAGAGTTGCGCAATGCATTTATTCTGGTACGAGCTACCTTGTGTGTATATAACACTGTTCTATGCTTCAGGGTACGCGTAAATACTTTTTCTGGTAAGTCCTTCCAACGCTTGCGCGCGAATAGGTTCAGTGGTTCATTGAGCTCGTTCACTGAATAAAATCATTTAGTTGATTTGGAGCTTACACGCACAGGCTTCTCGTGGTTAGCCCTCAGCACTTGCGCACTTACTGACCCCCATGGTTATCGCTGCCTTCATCATCGTATAAAACAACGGTCGAAGCCTTCTCCTGAAAGCTTAGGTTTCAAGGAGGATGACTTTTTCAGTTACGCGACACACCTCACGTCCGCTTAGCAGTTTTAAGTACCTAGGATGAGAGGCTGGTTTTGGTTTTTACAGCGAACGACATTAAGCCTGGGTGGGAGGATGGGGTTGGTTTCTGGAGTGGCAACGTCGAAGCCATTCATCCCATTCCAGAATACGCTTTCATCATGTATGTTTACATGCCAGGCTGCAAGCGGCGATCTCTACGTTTCGTACGTGCGAGAGTTATGACAGATTTCTAACGGGTATCGTGTTAACACGCTTTTCACTACGGAGAGGGGCTGCTGACCTTTGAGTGGCTTGGCGGTCCAGCCTCATTCAGGACAATCACTCTTTACGACCTTGCAGGAGGGCTCGTTCTGGTTGCAGCCTCGGCGAGAGAGTCGTATGTGCGTCCGTGGATGGCGCTGCGAGCTCGCAGTGGCCGGGCCTGACTTAAAGGGGTCTCACCTGATCACATTCCTATGGAACTTCCTAATCATGACCCGCGGGCTTAAAAAGCATCGCGTACAGATACAAAATGTTTGACAGATACATGAAGGTGTCGCTAACGGCCTAGTTTTGTTCTTTTAGAAATATATCACTTCTTTACTGAAATAAAAATTAAACAAGAAACACATTTTGATTTATTTAGCTTTCACTTGATGGCGCTGCCTCTTTAGCAAGCGAGAGTTTTAATGTATTTATATCAGTACATAAGTGACTTATTTGCAAAATAAGTAAAGTAGGCAGTTTGTAGCATTTTCATGGATCTGCAAAGCTTTTCCTACTGGTGCGCGATGGTTTTTAAGCCCGTGGGTCGTGAAGTAGTTAGGCCCCATAGGAATGTTGACGGGTGAGTCCCCCAGGACGAACCACACGCGCAAAGAAAGACGCACGCGCTTTTCCTTTCTCCAAAACCGGTCATGCCGCCGCCTTCTTGCGGGTTTTTGACAGCTGATGGACCGGTTTCCGGAGAGGGAAAATGGGTTGTTTCGACTTGAATGCGCACTGCTAATATCTGCGTGTTATCGGTGGGCGCGGACGTGTCCCTGTGGTGCGGGCTTCAGGGTATAATGGGCTCTGGGAGTTTAAACTCTAATGCCAAGGGGGAAGCCATCATGGCGACAACTGTTCGATGTGCTTGAATTTGCGCAAAGCGCTGCAATAATTCAGCACAACTAACATTAAGGATGTGACTGCTAGAACCGCGCATGCACACCAAGGTACAAAAATACCCTATCGAAGCTCTTCAACATTGTAAAGGATGTTCATAACAGACAGCATATAATGTACAATGTATTTAAAACATGTGTTTAACATACGAGATTTCGGCGCACGTTAAATCCGGAGCCCTCCACTATGGTGCGCCTTATCGCCTGCGTTGCGCTGGCGCGTTAAAGCCCTACAATCAATCAACCACGTGTTTAACACCTCACGGCTCACAAAAAAGATATTTTGCCATTGTTTGCAGTGTAGCCGCGGCAAGGCGAAAAACAGATTTTTCTTGTGTTACTCCCTGGCCCCGGGGAAAGAAATGGGGCGCTGCCTAAGTGGGTTACTTGCAGTCTTATAGCGGAAGTTCCCATTGTAGTGCATAAAAATGCATGGATTTTTCTCTGGTACGTTAAACATAAACGAAATCTTAAATTCACAATTTCCTCGATGAAGTTCCTGACAGTGCATAATACAGTGGGCTCCCGTTAAGCCGCCCTGGAAAGGAGCATGATAATTTGTTCGTCTTAGCAGAAGTTCGTCTTATCAGAAGCCTCACCAAAAAAGAATCGGCAACACGCCCAGGTGCGTGCAAGTATGAGTCTTGAAGGCGGTGAGTGAAGTATCTTACAATGAAGGAAGAAGACAAAAATAATTTGAGTGCGTAGTTTGATAGAAGGCTGTCTTCAAGTACTCCCGACTTATTTTACCCATGCCAAGCGGCGACGGAGAGCATACACTCGCTACCTCAAGCGACAACGCAGCAGAGACAGAGAGGGAACTCCTCGCTTTCTCGGCGGTAACGCGGTGGGACTCGCGACGCGAACTCACATGCTCCCGCTGAGAAAGGGTATTGGTCAGGGCAGCAGCTACGTTCGCGAACAGGAAGTATCGGTCGTCGCTTTCTTTTTTACTTTTTATCCTCCTAGTTTCGTGCCTCTCTTCCTCCAGAGCAGAGTGACCACAAAACTCGCGCTCGCTTTTTTTTTTGCTTTCCGCTGGCTCCGAGGGTTGGAAGGTGGGAGAAGTGGTAGCTTTATCTGCGTGTCTTTTTCTCGCGCCCTCCCTTCCTCCGTGGCGCGAATACGCTTCGCGCTGTGGTTTTTTTTTACTTTTACTTCCCCTGGTCACGTGAATGTTCGGCCGCACCCCGCCAAGACTGGCAAGTTCGCTACCCAGAATCTCCAGCAGTGGTGGTCACCCCGAAAGTTGTCGTCTTAACCGAACAGTACCTTGCAAGGCTGTTCGTATTAAGCGGATATTTTTGGCATTGGGTCTATGGAAAAAACAATAAACGTTCTTACATTGTTCACAATAAGCGAGAATTCGCCTTAACCGAGTTCGTCTTAACGCGAGCTCAATGTATTTTTTCTCCTTTTTGTTTATGACTTCGCAGGTCCGCTGTGGTGCAGCAGGAGTGGCCCCGCAGTTTTGCTTCAAGGCCTTCCCCTACGCTCCTGATATAACCAAGCCATGGCGTTTCCCGCTGGCCAGGACCTTAGGGTCGCCATCCAGCAGGACAGTTCACTCAGCGCCTACTTCGGCGCAAGAAACTATGCCGGCAGCTTTCCTAATTCCGTCCACATGAATGACTTGTGGGGTGCCCTGCGCTTCGTGCGATACAGAAACACTGCCGCCACTTCAGCTTTTGTCGGCAGCTCGGATGACGTTCAGCTATCATCATTCCAGTACATCGCGCTGCAAGCCCACTACCTTCTCTTGCTAGTCATCATGGTACCGAGTGTAGCTGTGAACGGCCTCGTGTTTGTGCTACCGTACCAGCGGGTTTCGGTGCGCATGACGTCCAACAAGTTCGTCCTCAACATGGCCGTTGTGCACCTCCTTCAGACGTTTCTAGTGCTCCCGTTCGTGTTTGTGTCCGCCATGCTTCGCCGATGGATATTCGGGGACATGTGTTGCAAGATTCACGGCTCACTGACCATCTTCTTAGCCGTGGCCAATGTTTTTTCAATCCTCCTCATCGCCATAGACCGAAACTGTGCCGTAAACAGCCCGCTCCGCTATGCCATGACCATAAAGAAAAGGCGTTACAGCGGACTGATCGCCTCGACCTGGGTCGTCGCCCTGCTCTTGTCCCTGCCGCCCCTGTTGGACCTGTGTGACGTGCGGTACCAGGACAGCTGGGTTACGTGCACGGTTACGTGGTACGATTCGAGTCTCTTCACTGTTGCCTACTCGTCTGTTCTCTGCGTGATCGGCTTTCTTGTGCCTTTCATCTGGGTCGCGTGGATCTACGCGTCCTTGTACAGGGCGGCTAGGCGCAACAGTGCCCGCGCCCGCCTTAACAGCGTCAATGCGACGAGCAGCGCGGAAATTTCCTCGCCCTCATCTACAGGGTACCAGGGCGGAGGCCACCCAGCGTTTCACTTCCCGAGGAGGATGACCTGGTCGAGGCGGTCGCCTTCTCTCGTACAAGCTTCTGCACTGTTCGGAGACGAATGGAAGGCCGTGCGCACCAGTGTTCTAGTCGTCGTGTCCTTCACCGCCTGTTTTTTTCCTTTCTTCTTCATGACCCTACTGGAACTACACGCAAGAATTAGCAACACGGCGTTTAGAATGCTCCCGGCTATTGCGAATGCTACTTCTCTTCTGTTCCACGCTAATCAGCCCGTACCTGTACGTACTAAGGAACAAGGCTACGCGCAAGCTCGTTCGCAAGATGTTCTCTATTAAGCGCAAGCCAAGCTTCTTCTCTCCTCAAGGTTACCACTACAGCCACCAGAGCCCTCCACCGGAGCGCAAGTGCTCGAGTGAAACCATCCCGACTCAACGGAGCGTTGTTTCAACGCGGTCCGCCAGCGTAGACTACCAGCGGCCAATCGTAGACAACTCGTCCTACAGAAAATATTCTGGTGGCTGGAAGGTTGTCAGTTCCACCGCACATTCAAGGCAGTCCCTCTCGGAGCTGACTTCAGCTATTATGACGCAGCCGCTCAACGTAGATGAAACGGGGCAACAACGCCGGAAGGCGGTGTCGTACCTCAATCACGGGGACGGTGCTGTCTTGCGTGCAGCAGCTATCAGCGACGGCTGCTATAGGCGGGCATCTCTAGAGAGCTCACACGTACTTCGCACAAAAGTGTCGGCCGAGTTTCAGTCCCTCCCCCGCCATAAATCTCTGAAGATTACCTCAAGGGTGTGTAGCGACCGCAGATCATCGTTGGGTCTCCAGGAACGCTACACCAGCCGGGAGCAGTTCACGGAAACATGCGACAAGCTGTGCGGGAATGGCCAGGGAGAGTGGAAGAGCCACTTTGTCTCTCAGCACTACCGAGCCAGCAACGCCGAACAGGATCCGCAGAGCAATGTGCCCTCTCAAGGAAATAGCTTTCAAGTCTACAGGCCGGCACCGGTGGACACAAGCAGCATCGCGCAGATCCACCACCATTACGTGTCCGCCGCTCGCGCGCCGTCACCTTCAGGCAGATACAGACGCCGGCGACCACTCAAGTGGGGTCAATCGTTTGCCGTCGAGCACGAAATGGTTGCGGCTTTTCCTCCGAAGAGGATCTCCCAGTCTTGTAGGACGTGGAGGTCTCGTTTTGTCGGGGCGAGGAGTGGGGTCGCGCACGTCTCCAGTGGTGCCACGACAGCGCTGCAATCGCTGTCGTTCAGAGACTCTCTAGACATGCGCATGATTAAGTGTCCACCGCCCCTGTCACCCACGCGTGCGTCGCCAGCGCCCCGCTATCCTCCCCGTCAAGCCCCTCGCCAGCAGCGCCGATCAGCGTCGTCGCACGGGTATCCTTCGACTCCCGTGCGAGTCGTCTCGCAGGAACAACGTACCACCAAGAAAGCACCTGGATGCCAGGATCGGAGGGACTCTGGCTTTGAGGAAGGCGCGATGTGTGAATGCCAACTGTGCGGCACTACCGTTGATGCAACGCGCTTCATGGAGGCGGACAAATTCGTAGAGCGGAAATAACAACGGGATCAAGATTCGCATTATGGCTGGCTGCGCGACTCAAGTCCTCGGCTGTAGCCAGAGCACGAGAGTTATAAATATACTGAACCAACTATTTAGACTTAGCACGGGCCTCAGGAGGTTGTAATCACTTCTGGTGCGTACAGTGCGTGTTGTACGCAGTGCGATGTTACGCCGAAGTCGTCGATGTAAAGTTCCGGGTTTTATTTCTTCAGCGTCGTTTCCCTCCAGTGACCGAGTTGAAACGATTACTCACTCACTGCTGTGCTATTTATAAAGCGCCCTAAACTGCACGGCAACGTTTTCCCACCATGGACAGGGAAAGAACTGCTACTAACTGTAATTTACGAAGAAATATGGACCTACGACACTGCGCTGTACGTTGACATCGCAGCTTGTTTAAGACGTGCTGCAAGAGTAAGCATAAAAGTTTGAATTTTTTGAATTTTCTTTCATACGTGGCTTGTTACGACACAACAATTATAAGCTAAATAGTTATTTTTGAAAGAAACCTAAGCTTAGCATTGTCAGCGTGCACTTGCGATGTTCATAGACATTAATTTATTATGCGCCTAACATAGTCAATGAATAACACACAAAAAATGGTTGCCGTACATTTTATACATTCTTGCTCATGCAGCATATCACGGGACACACAAACTCACAATAAAGCGAACCGACTGCCATAGTGTATATTCTTGCCAAAGTTTCTTGTGCGAGGAAGCAAAATGTGTGAGAGAAATGTATTACATCCTCCGCAAAATTTTCTTTCTATAATTTAACACGTTTTCCGTAGACATTTCCGTACCAGGTACGAGTTGTAGGTCGGCAACGAACAGGCAACTTATTTTCAGATTAGGTGCCTTAGTTTTACCCAGTGAATGCTAATACATGTATTGCTCTCGAACAAAGCGTACGTCACACTTTTTGAGAAAATGTTTGATTTGAGCCTCAGGCAAACTGAACTAATTTTCTGTGCAAATAAAGTGGAACTAGCGCTCTTCAAAAAAACAAACGTTTTGCCTGTGTTTCCATGGCTCAATTGTTTTTCTTTTAAATTCTACGGCTGGTATCAAAACCGTGTGCTGTTATTCACCCTGTACTGCCTACAATACTGTGTTCTATGTATTCTTCGCTCGGCCTGTTGCTGTAAAGAGTGTCTAGCAACGTTTGTGTACATAGTTTCCTGCAAGGTGCATTTGCTCGCTCCTGAGAGCCTGACTTTTTCGTGGAGGGTAGAACCAACGAGTTCTGTAATTGACTGTTTCCGCTTCGCTGTTTGCTGCAGTACTTGCAATACTGTGTTCGACAAAAATAAAAAAAAGCAACTGAGCTCATGCGGTGTCGTGTGTATTGTTGAACATGCGCAGTACAGCAGTAAGCTCAACAATAGGACTGGCAGATCTTATTCTCTATTTTTAATGCCGCAATTCGCAGATAAATCTTCACGACAGAGCAATAGCTCAGATTCGATACCAAAATGCAAAAAACACTTTGCTTGTGACTGAATCGTTTGGGGTTAAAATGGCCCCCTAAAATGGTGCAAGTATTTTAGATGCGACGCATCTCTTTCACCCGCCTTGTCCCTCCGGCGTAGTCCGGCGGCGTCCGCATCCCTCCCCCATTCTCCTCGCCGAGCCAGCTGCGCTCTAGCGCCGCTCTCACCGCAGCGCCATCTGCGTGTTAGCGCTAGGCTGCGCTCGCTCCGTCGCCGTGCCAGCTGTGCGTGGGTGCTGGTTAACACATGCGCATGCGCTGCTCTGCGCTGCTCTCTCTCATTCCCTTCACCGTACATATAAACGCGGTAACTGCGCCGCTCCGCTAAGTCGTTCCGCCGGCGCTCCTCCGATGACATCCTCCGGTGACCGCCGATGATTTGAAATGGAGACTAACAGGCCTGATATCGCGATGGTCGGCGCAACCGTAACAAGCACCGGCCACCCCGATAAAATTTACACCATCTTCCCGGGAGGGGAACCATAGGGTAGATGCGACGCATCGGGGGTGAACATGCTGCGTAAATTGTACACACAACAACAGCAATCCAGACGCTAACATAACGGAAACGCAACGGCAACCCCCGCGATGCGTCGCATCTACCTCGCGGGAAGATGGTGTAAATTTTCTAGTTGTTAAGCTTTCGTCTTGCTAGTGGTCCCACCGGTGCACCAGTTTTTTGTGTCACCAGAAAAAGACCGTTTCGGTGTCTTTTTCTGTCGGTGTTTTTATCGCCTTTAGAACGCAGTAGCGGAACAACATACAAGCATACCTTGTAAAAGGTATGCTTTTAGTTATGAAGTTACACGTCATAACTAATCAGTCTGGTTTTAGACATTAATTGATTGTTTGGTGTTTAAAGGGACCCAGAAGAGCTTTGTGAAGGTGGCAATCAAATGCATTCAGGTGGTAGAACACGTAACGGGGGATTTTTGAGCCAAGTGTGAGCCCCGTACGTTGTACGGATAATTTGTAAACAATTTTTGAAGATTGCCTTTCAAAGCCGATCTGACGCAACGATGATTCGGCCGATCAGCAACGTCCCTACCTTCCTGCGCGATCCCGAGGCAAAGGCGGGTCCGCAGCGATTGACGCGTGCCTAGGCGCAGGAATGTTAGTCGAGCGTCGCGATTCACATGGCTATTCCCAGTGTTTCCAGCTGCTTTTCGATCGGCAAGTGGGGAGAGGTGCACATAATTGCTTCTCGCGCAGCTAATACTGAATGTAGATCAATAACTCCAACGGCATTGCATCGCTATATTGGTACTACGCGACAATACAAGCCTTTTGTAACTTTTACAAAAGGCTTTTCTGGGTCCCTTTAAGTTTCTTGGAAGATTCCGAGTACTTTTGCTGGTTCTTACGGAATCTTGAGTCTTCAGAGTTACTGGGGGTAAAAAAATTAGGGTAGCTCACACTCACGCGTAATACTTGAAGGTAAAGAAGCTGTACGCAACCTTCACGACCATCACTACGGTTTAAGTCCACGATTGCAGCCGATTTGCTTCTTCTTTGCTGCCGCAACGACCTATACTCCACCACTGTTGCTATAAGTTCGAGCTTCCTTCATGTTTTGGGAGTGATAATCACTGGACATTACCTTGGAGGGGTTTACGCTATGACGCGTTTTTCTCGTTCCCAGCAAGTGTTGCCACGATTACGGCGAACGCCAGAGTTTTTTTTTTTTTTTGGCCAAGTCTTGGCTATTCTCCCTAAGTCAGCATGCTTGGCTTGACAAACGTGCGCCGGACATGCTGGGCGGTCACGCTGCGAGTCACGCACACACGAGCGCTCGGCATTTTCTTGGGTTTTTTTTTAACTGCCGGGCGGTCGCTTCGAGGAACGGGCTCAAGTGCGAGCGCTTTTTAACTGCCGACACCATACACTAATGGTTTGCTCAACAGCTTCGCTGTTAAAAAAATTGAACAAAGCAACAAAACTGAATCCACAATTTAGGTAGTAAAGTAAGGCGCGCACAATGCTGGCTTTCGATTGATTGGATTGATTGGATTGAATAAACTTTATTTAAACCGGTAGAACGAAGTTTTTACGCGCCGCGGCGCGGGCCTCGGCGTCGTCCTGGTGGCTATACTAATCTGAGACGTCAGCTCACAGTTGCCGACTCGCGAGTTTCATGCCTTCCGAGCGCCCGCAGGATCTGCTGGACGGCCCAGTGTTGATGGTCGTAGGTGTAACTCCTTGCGGCTTCTGCAAGCCGTGGCGGGATGGTTCTTGACGTCGCTTCCATTGGGTTCGTGACACAGTCCCATAGGATGTGCTTCTAGTCTGCAGTCTCCCTGCAGCAGAGCTGGCAGTTGTCAGTCGGGTATGCCTCCGGATACATTCGGTGCATCAGAGCGGGGGCGTGTAGTGACACGGTTTGAAGCTGCCTTAGTAGCACTGCCTCCGCTCGGCTCAACCCCGGGCCCGGAGGTGGGAAGGTCCTGCGAGCCAGGCGGTAGTTTTTGGCGATTTCGTCATAGTCTGTCATTCAGTCCTTAGCACCGAACCATGTTGGATGGTCAGTTGTGGGGGCGCAGTTGGTGAGTGCTCGCGCCTCCGCGTGTGCCGTCTAGTTGTGGTTTGCGTTCTTACTCGACGCGTCCTTGCCCGCATGCGCCGGGATCCACTTGACTCGAAGAGTTCTTGGGCCTTCTAGACGTGCATTGCGTAGCACCTGCAAAGCTTCTTTGCAGATGCGTCCCATGGCGTAGTTCCGAACTGCTGTTCGTGAGCCGCTGATCACCGACTGGCCGCCTGCGTCGGTAATGGCCAGGGCGATGGCACCTCCTCTGCGCGTTCTGCATCAGTGCACTTGACGCTTGCCGCCGTCACAGTGTCTCCGGTGGTGGCCTTTATGACAACGGCAGCGAAGGCTTCCTGTGGATATTCCGCCGCATCTACATAGCCAGCGTGCTTATTCTGGGCGTGTAAGTCGACGAGGGCTCTAGCCCTTGCCGTCCTCCTGGCCTTGTTGTTGTCAGTGTGCATGTTTTTCGGTAGAAGATATGCCCTGATCCGGCGACGTATCTTATCCGAAATGGTGAGTTTGTGTCAACACCGCTGTGGCGTACATATCCTCTGTCTTCTAGGATCTTCCTTCCAGTCCTCGTTGTAGATAGACGCTCGAGCTGGGCCGTACGTTGTGCTTCCGCTATCTCCTCGAGCGAATTATGCACTCCTAACTTGAAGAAGAGCGGTGTGCTTGCGTATTAAAGCAGGCCTAGCGCGAACTTATAGGCCGTCCTAATGATGGCGTTGATCTTATTACGCTCGTGTTGTAACTAGTTGTGGTATGCCGCGACATACGTGATGTGGCTCATCACAAAGGAGTGAACTAGTCTGATCAGACTGTCCTCCTTCATGCCAGCTTTCCGTGATGTGACTCGTCGGATGAGCCTCATTGCGTCCGCGGTCTTGGCTGTAATGCGTGTGATATTTTCGCCGTTCGGTGCTGTTCGATGATCATTCCGAGTACTCTGATATTGCTGACTTCGGGGACAACTTGACCAGACCACGTAGTTATCGTGATCGTGCCTTGTTGT
The DNA here is from genome assembly GCA_013339765.2 of Haemaphysalis longicornis. Classification (NCBI taxonomy): domain Eukaryota; kingdom Metazoa; phylum Arthropoda; class Arachnida; order Ixodida; family Ixodidae; genus Haemaphysalis; species Haemaphysalis longicornis. The sequence goes on from CM023453.1 coordinate 73,983,238, forward strand.
CTGTCCGTGATGCGACCCCTCCGTGGTGGTATAACTAGGAGTTCTGATTTGCTTGGAGAGCAAACAAGTCCTGACCCATCCAGATGTTCTTCCATGGCGCCGACTGCTTCTTGTAACTTGGTCTCAATGTGACCGTCTCTACCCCTGTCATTCCACAGTGTAATATCATCGGCATAGATTGTGTGCCGGATCCCCCACTGTGGCGAGTCTGTTGGCTACTCCTATCATTACTAGATTGAATAGTAATAGCGATATCACGGACCCTTGCGGAGTGCCAGTGCTGCCGAGCTTCTTATAGTCGAGTTGTAAATGACCTGCCCTTAGCTGAGTGGTTCTACCCGTTAGGAAGTCCTGGATGCAGTTATAACTCCGTTCACCCATGTTGAGCTTAGAAACTTGCGACAATATCGCAGAGTGCTTGACGTTATCGAAAGCACTCTGGAGATCCAGCCCTAGGACCGCCTTATTATCTCTTGAGGCACCGGAGTCGTCAATGATTTCGTGCTTCAACTGAATCATCGCATCTTGGGTACTTAATCTCTTTCGAAAGCCGATAACCATGGTTGGGAATAGTTCCTCGCTCTCCAGGCTGTCATCGATTCATGAGGACATGCTTTAGCACCTTGCCTACACACACATGGGCATAAGATTGTCGGTGTCCGGCGGTTTACCTGGCTTAGGGATGAGAAGGGTCTTGGCTGTTTTCTACTGCCGCGGCAGTGATCGTGTTTTCCAACACTATTTGTAAATTTTGTTAGGTTTTCAATTGAGTGGTCATCGTGGTTCCTGAGAGTATTGTTTATTACTTGGTCCGGGCCTGCTGCAGATTTGCTGTTTAAGTCGTGTGGTGCCACTCGAACCTCTTCAACATCGATTTCCCGATCGAGCCTTTAGTTTGGTAGCCCTTGGTATGGACCATGTAGCACAATTGGGGTAGGCAGTATTTGTCGTTGATTTTCTTGAGTACCTCCTCTTCACCGCGTTTCTTTATGACGCGGTGCATAAGCTTGGTTAACCTATCACGTTGATGGGACTTGTATTTAGTTTCATCCAAGAGATCGCGTAAGATGTTCCAGGTCCTTCCGCAATGCAACTGTCCATCCGCTGCGTTGCAGACCTCATTCCACTGCTGCACGCAGAGGGCGCGGCAGTGTACTTGGATTGCCCTGTTGAGCTTAGCCACCTTCTTTGTGAGTCGCCTACTGAGCTGTTGTTCTTCCTACGTTCCAGCAAGGACCGTTTGGCCTCGATGAGGTGTGCTAGTCTGCTGCAATTTCTGCAACCGTCTCAATGGTTTCTGTCCCTTTTCGTACATCCTCGGTAAGCTCTCTGGTCCAGGCTTATATGTCCTCAATTTCACAGTGTTCCTTGGGACTACGGTCCCTGAAGGCGTTCTAGTCGACCAGTTTGTGCGTCCTGATGCTGGCGTCGTCGTAGTCTGGAGTGTTGATTTCAGTTAGGGCACGGTCGCTTCCCAGGTCGGCTCCCGGGTTGGCCCAGGTAATTGCTCCTTTATCATCGTTCTTCACGAACGTCAGGTCAGGTGTGGTATCCTTACAAACCGAGTTTTCGATCCTGGGTTGGATTTGTCGGGTCCGTTATGAGCCTGTAGCCGAGGTCCGTGGTGTCTTGGTGTAGGTCTTTTCCCTTAGCTGTGTGTTTCTGATAACCCCAAGAAGGGTGCATCGCATTGAAGTCGCCACACCCTGTGAGTGTTTTCGACCCGCTGCAGTGCTAACCTGAGTAGCAGCGTCTTGAACTTCTGCTTCCTTTGTGATGGTTTGCTATATACGTTGAGGAGGTATAGGGTTCCCTTCTTCCTCTTGCCGGGTATGATCTGGGTGAGCGTGTGCTCAATTTTTGCTTGTCCTTGCTGTAATTCATGTTCGACGAGCGTGAGCCCCTTTCTGACCAGTGTGCATATGCCCCTGCCATCGGCGGGGCCCTTGTACACCCTATAGCCGGGAAGGGACGGGGCGTCGGTGAGTGTTTCTGCAGTAAAAATACATCTGGCTTCCTTGTGGTGTGTGCGATATGTTGCTGGAGGGCCGCCGTCTTGGAAGCGACGACAGTTCCACTGCCAGATCGTTGAACCTGCGGTTGTTGCTGTTGCGTTGGTGGCCATGTTTGATTAAGGTTGAGGAAACTGTATTGAAGTTTTGAATCGCAAATTGTACCTAAGGAAACATGTTTTGGTTACCAAAGTGTGCGCATTAAAAAAGTTTTGGATCTCGTTGTGACAGAGCCGTTCCTTCGAGCGTCGAGGGCTACAGGATGTTGTCACAACGCGGTAGTGGGGCCAGAGTAATTTGTATCCACGTTAATAACTGACAATCAGCGTTTATATGAACCAATAGCCCATGCAGGGGAAGGAGGGGGAGGCGAGCGCCCCCCCCCCCTCTCCAACACACACCCGAAGTTTTTGGGACGTGTGTGATTTTCAAGGCTGGATCAACCCCGAGCCGTTTGTGCTTTTGGGTTTGTTTTTGTTATTTGTTATTTATTAATCTTGTTCGTTATTAATATTATTTGGTAATTTTTGTTTGTTATTTTCTCAATTTTCAATGTCCCCCCCCCCCCTCTGAAGCAAAATCTTGCTAACGGCACTGATATGAACAAATGGCCAAATCTGCTGTGCTGTGTAATGGATGGTGCGGTGTGAGGGATTTTGTGGGACTGTTGTTCAAAATCGTCTGGTAAAGCACGTGCAACCCCTGCGACGTGACTCAATGGCTAGAGCATTGCCCGAAGATGCGGCTCGGATCCCACCCATCGCGCCCTTCTTATGAGCTGGAAAGCGATAACGCCCGTACGCCCTATTTTTCCCTGTTAAAGACACCCAATTCGTCTAAATTAGTCCACAATCCTCCACTACGACCCACCTCGCGAATACGGCGCCTACAAAATGACCATCTCGCGGATTGGAGGCCAAGATCACCTCCATTCGACAATTGTGCAGTTTGTGCGGTGGGCGTTTCACGATTGATCCTCCGTCAATATTTTAAGTTCGTGTTTGGGCTCAATTGCTTTGTTATTTTTGCCTTCGTTGAGTGAAGGTGGCGTAAAAAGATATTTATTGGTTTCGATAGTTTATATTTCACTAGTTTATTATTTTTAAATTTTTAACAGAGCTGTTTAGGCTTGATTTTGGTACGGTGGCGTTCGGAAAAAAATATATTAGAAAAAAAAAAAACTTCCGAGACGCCTGGCACGACCTTCGATCAGCGCCCGGCGGCGTCGAGGCTAGCGCGTAGGCTTGGCCACGTGAGGAGCTCCCGCCTTCATCGTCGTCGTGTAGCGACCGGCGCGCCACGGTTCCGCCGTGCCGAAGACGATGACGCCGAATCTGGCTAGCCATCTCTTTACAATCCACGAGTGAAGACGGCCACTGGACCAGCTGACGAAGATGCGGAGGTCTATTGAGGTGAGGACGCGCTACAAGATTTGCCCTACGCGGCTATGCCGTCGGAAGGCGACGACGAAAGCGATGACGACGATTGCTACTGAATGAAAGTGTTCATAGCTTTGCACTGCCGTAGTCCGGCTGCTCGCTTTCTCCTAGTATCTGCTGGGTGTGGGGAGAAGCTAGGTTGAACCACATCTCTGCTGCTCTTCCAGCCTTGCACCACTGGTTCAAGTTGTGCCATTTTTTTTTGTATTTTCTTCAAAACTTTCTTCGACCAATTATCTGTTTACACTGCAGTCCGACGATCAAATCTAACTTCGTGAATTATGCATAATTATGCAGATGCGAAGGTTAAATGGAGGTTGCCTATTGTAGGCAAGATAGCTTACGCACTTAAAATTGTGAAAGAGGACAAGATCGGGGAATAGGCGTGAGAGAAAATTATTGCCATGTTCAGGGAAGATGTCACTACACGCCGTCGTAGTCTTCGTTCGTTCGTTCGTCCTCCAAGTTGCGCTGTCCAGCGAAAAATGGGCCAAGAAAAAAGACAGTGGTCTGCTTTCTTTTCGGAGCGTAATGTGCAGCACCTCTGATAAAAGGCTGATTGAAATTTCCGAGACAAGCCCGCTGTGAAACATTCTAAGCGACATGTACAGATTAACTTAGATCTGTACAGGTGAAACAAAAAGTAAGCGGGGCACGGGTTAGTGATTTTGAGAGGATTTCTCCGCCATGCGCCTAGCCAGCATCTTCGAAGTTATTTTTACAAGCGAAATACCTTAGGGGCTCGGGCTGTCGGCGTCTCATGTCGGCGTCGTCGTCGTCTCATGTCGTATTCTCATGCAGTCACGGTAATAAAACACCGGGACACTCGTTTTAAGAATGCACTTTATAAGCGACCCTGAATTCCGTTGACCGCCGTCCGTCCACATAGCAACAGCTGCGGGTGCGCGCACTCCTCGTCTTCCTTGGCAACGGGGGGGAGATGGCACATACCCACGTGGGGGATTGACCAGGAATCTCCTCGTCTTCCTTGGCAACTTGGGGAGATGGGCGCGCGCTGCCTGGCCGCTGACATGGCACATACCCACGTGGGGGATTGGCCAGGAATCGGGCGTGAGAAGGGCTAATGCACCCGCTTAAAGGAGTACTGACACGAAATTTCAAAGCTGAGATCCGCTCTAGCAATCAAGTACAACGACAACACAAATAGGTGTTTGTGCATGGCACATACCCACGTGGGGGATTGGCCAGGAATCGGGAGTGAGAAGGGCTAATGCGCCCGCTTAAAGGAGTACTGACACGAAATTTCAAAGCTGAGATCCGCTCTAGCAATCAAGTACAACGACAACACAAATAGGTGTCTGAATAAATGCATCTTTCTTTGTAGTTGTGTGTGTGTGTGTGATCTCTCTTTCGCGAACATTACCGAACCGCGCAAATTCAACTCCTGCATTCGCACTTTCACATTCTTCCCCTCGGGGAAATGCGGGGAAATTTTATTTCAACTCCTCGCGCTAGAACGTTTCATTTACGTGGGCGAAAACCCATGTGAAAAGAACACACTGGGACACTCGCTTTTAGTTCGCACTTGCTTGCTTGCTTTTATTTCGCTCCGTACTTGCTCTAACTTTTAAAATTTGCAGTTCTCCATTTCGAATTTCACTTCTCAGTCTTCGTAATTTGGATGTCGCGTATATCAGCGCGCGCCGTGTTGCAAGAGAGAGACTGACAATCTTTGAATACACTTATACACTGCATGCTTCGTCCCTCCCCAGGTTTCACGTTAGTGGAGATGGCCCGGGTTTTTTGAAACCGCACTGGTAAGCATCGAGAAGTTTGATTGTAGAACGAAGCTTAATTTGTTTAAGAAAGTCATTGTAAAATAAAACCCGGTGGTGCGTGCTCTGTTTATGCTGGCAGCCGCAAAATATGGGAAAATATTCTAATTTCCCGAAGCTGAGCTCCGTTTACTTTCGGTTGCACCTGTACACGTCATACATTATTCATACCTCGGTCAAGCTGCTCATGTTGTAAGCGATAGTCTCCTAAAGCCCGCATAAACATCATGGTCAGATGCAAAAAGCAATATGGCGACGCAATTGGGTTCCGTCTAGAGCATATTTATTTCATTCATTCAGCACTGCAGGCTGGAAAGTCCCAGGAAACTCCTTGATACGGCCTCTTTGAGATCCGGTCTCCTTGATTGCAATCGAGAGTAATACCTGCATTTTGCATGTTTATCACGGCAGCCATAAATGCGAACAGCTAATGCTTTAAGAAGCGTGACCAGATGAGAAAGGAAGATTTTTAGAAAAGGAGAGAGTGTTCTGTAGGAAAACTGGCCAGGTCAGCCCTGTTAGGTGTGGTTTCTACGCAAGCGGGCTCACTGCTACCATGCCTTCACGAGCGCGCTTTAGTTAACAGTGGCCCCAGCATAAACAGCATACCAGCTTTCTATAGCCGGTATTCAATGGCGCGGAATGCATGCAGGCAACCAAGTGTGCGCCGCCATATCTGTGGCCAAGCGTCTGTTGCCAGGCGATGTTGTGCGCCGGCCAACACCCTCTGGCACAGCCCGCAAATCAGGCACCCCTCTTCTCCTCCATGCAACTGTGTGAGTGCGCCCACGGCCGGGCTAGAGCAGCGGCGTGCGCGCGTTGGTGGCGGAACTTTACGTCGAGGCGGGGCTGCATTGCTCTCGCCGCTGCCGCCGCCGCTGCGAAGGCCGTATCAACACAGCGCGCGCCGCCGCTCTAGCCCGGCCGTGGTACGCCGTCACTCGTTACGTCGGGCTCCGCGGGATGGCGGTGCTTGTCCATGCTAAGCACGAGTGTGAAACACATGACTGTTTCACGTTACAAACTCTACCTCACCGAACGCACAGTATTCCCTCGAGTTCAATGTGAGTGCGATTAATAACATCTCTGTTGACGCCACCGTTTAGAATCGGATTAAAACGGAGCAGATGACGCACGCGGGTGTTTTTTTTTCCTTCGGCGTGCGGACGCAGTGGCCCAAGCATGGACCCAAGCCGCGCCGTGTCCTTGGCGCATCGGCCATGTTTGTGGCTGTTTCCAGTGTTGCCAGGCGAAGAAATTGACCGCTAAACTTTTCAACGAATAGCACCTATAGAGCGTGACCGCTTGGGTGCCCGGATGTTAGGCTCTAACAGGTCCGCCCAAGGTATACTTAAGATAGTCGATGTCGAAGGGCGGTCTGTAATGTCAGGCTTGTGTCCACATGGTATTTCTTTCAAAAGCCTGCCACATGACGCAGCGGACTTCAATGCGCTAACTTTGTCGGAGAAAATTTGTATTCCTTGACGGCCAACGAGATGATCGAGGATCGTGACGCAATTGCAGGTGGGATAAGCAAATCGGGGCAGAAATGTGTGAAAGGCGGCTACAAGGGTGTTTGCAATGAAAGTCGAAAACTCGCTGGCATTACCAAACCAATGAAAACGTGTGGACCGATTGAATACGCGAAGGAGAGAGTCCAGCGTTCTTTCGGAGGTCAGTGGAACGTTTTACAACCTGAATGGCAGAGCTTTAGGTTGGTAAAAGGCCATGTATTGTTACGAAGATAGTCTTTCCTTAAATTAACATGTCGTTGACGGAAATAGTGCAAAAAAAAAAAAAAAACGCAGTGGTGGTCTACTAGAGAAGTATTATGCGACGACAGGGCATTCGAGAGCGCCGTCAATGCTTGAAAGTGGGTATACATCTGTTTCCATCACTTCGGTAAGTCTCGTCAGCTGTTTGACCTCGAATGAGCCCGGCGGCGGCAGGAATGATGCAGAAGCTTAAGTGAAACACGAAAGGGCACGAGCGAACAAAAGCAGAACAGCCGAGTATATGAATAATGATTACCAAAGTTAATAATGATTAATATATATTATGACTAGCAAGGTGAACTAAGGTGGATAAGCTGGATTAAAGTATATTAAGATGAATTAGGATGAATTAGGTGGAATAAAATCAATTACGATGGAATAATGATTAGTGATTTATAGTAATGATTTGTAAGGTGGGATTGAAGTGAATGAAGATGAGTAAAGAAGAATTGAAGTGACTTACAATAAATTAAGGTGGATTAAGATAAATTGAGATGGGTTAAGGCGGGTGATAGTGAAGTAACAGGAATTGAAGTGGATTAAAACAGGAATTGAGGTGTGCTGCAATACATTTTGAACGGATAAAGATGAAATAAAATCGATTAAGATAGATTACAGACAGGACAAAGTGAATTAGGATGAATTTTGGTGGATAAAGTTAGAAGCTTGATTAAGGTAAATTAAGATAGATTACAGGCGATAAAATAGCGTGGTTGCTGTATCGCCGCCCGGACGTGTATATAAAACACACCTATCACAATTTTACGCCAAGCCCTTGCCTTTAAAGGGACAGACAACCGATTTTCGTCGAGTATATGTTCTATAGCTCACATGAAAGCCAGCGTTTTATTTAGTGGGGTAACTACAAGCAATTTATAAACACATTGGCAGAAATAATCCTAATTTGGCACTAAACTTTACAAAATTTCAAGGGTGGTGGTTCGTAGTGTAGAAACTTGGCACTACAATATGTCCCTGTCACGTGACCTTCGATCCTTGCAGCTACTGAAACTGCGTGCCCCCAGTTGCCACGGGGCACTGAAAATACCAATTACAGTAATCCCGAGTTATAACGAAATCGCTTTACTCTAAATATCTCTTTATTCGAAATTTCTTCTGGTTCCAATCCAAACACATGCATTTTGGACCGCATTACTCTAAGCGCACGAAGAGCGTGACCCGCTTAGAGCGAAGAGGCGAGCGGGGGTGTCTCCGAGTGGCGGCGGCCCAGCGGCGAGTCAGGCTGTCAACATGTCGGGTCAATGCAAGCCGGTGTTTCCCCTGCGATTTCCTCGAAGCGGTCATGCTCTATTCGCGTAATCCGACTTTAGACAAAAGGTCCAAATGCGTAGTAGGGTCATTGAATTTTGTTCCTAGACATTGGTCAATGACGCGGGCGCGACGGTGCGCGTACAACGGCACTCGAACCGTAGAATTCGCCGCGTCGTCGACAACGGCACGCCGAAAAACTCTTGTTTCGCAAAGATCACGGCTGCACACCTCGGGAAAAAAAAAAAAAAATGTCCAGTAGTGATCACGCAAAGTCCCTAGTGCGAAACCAGTCTGTTTTCATGGTTGCGCTCTGACCCAGAATGAGCGGGTAATCGTTTTTTGAGCTCACAAACACAACCTCAGACGCAATCTACGGCATTTGCGGCCTTTCCCAGAACGAAAATCTCGTAGCGTTCCGTGACGCCCCTGCGCCTCTATATACCTGTTGCCACTGCCTTTGCTCCTCATTCGCTCTCCAGTCTGCGAGGCGTTCGGACGCCAGTCACAGCTCTTCACGGTGCCGAATCACGGCGACGACAGCCTCGTGCAAGGCGTCGTCAAATTGGAACAGGAGTTGGTCGCGCCTGGCAAGAACTTAATACAGTCAAAGCTTACTGCCTTTTTTGCACTCGGATTAAAGTTCTGCTTCTCTGAATACATTCTATTTTTATTCCTCGCAGTTGTGGCGTAATTAAAGATCAACTGCTTTAGTTTTTCTTGACTGGACGCTTATATCAAAAAAACGCTTATAACGAAAATTTTTCCCGGCCCGCTGACTTTGTTATAACGGGGGGTTACTGTACCTTGTTGATATCTTTTATGCACATTCCAAATGCGTGCAAGGGCATATCTTGTTTTCATCCCTCTCTTTCCCCCCTATTGCCAAAGGGGGAAAGGGTAATTACCCTTAAAATTTTTTTTCTCGTTCTGTTTCTTGTGATTTTTTTGCCGATGTCACACGCGTGCATGGGCATATCTTGTTTTGACTTCTGTTTCCCCCTGTTCCCACGGGGGAAACGGGGAATTACCTTGTTAAATTTTTTCTCCGTTCTGTTTCTTTTCTTGTTTGGTTCTTTTTTCTCATGTTCGTACCGCGTGACTGTGGGTTCTTATCCTTTTTTTTCTTTTTTCCACTTCTCCCCGCCTCCCCTCAGTTCATGCCAGGTTCGTCGTCCTCTTCTTGTCCCCGTCGCTTTAAATATGTAACACCGCTGGATAGTGGACGCTCCCTGGGCATTCTGAGATATCGCGCTCTGTGCTTCGAAGAGCTAAAGAATGAAGCACTGTTCAAATACATTGGTTTATAAGGCAAGGACAGAAGCCGTAAGGCCTGTACATACGTGGGCACAGATACAAATGCATCCAGCAGTTTGTTTTCCGTCGCTGAGTCCTCTACGGACAGCATTACGTGTTCTTTAAAACGCCGAGTTTCATGCTAAGAAATGGTGGACGTCATGGTCCTGCGGTGGTTTGTTTGTGGCTATGGACTTTATAAGATAATATATACTCGCTAAACCACAGAGAAATATGCTAACAAGTAAGGTTTAAACTGCCTCTACCCCATTTGTTGACAAACTGAAACAGCCAGGTTCACGAGAATAAAAAAAGTCTCGCTTCATTCACTTCCTTGAAAGCACTGCAACAGAGGAAAAAAAAAAGCGAGAGAACTCAATATACATTATACACACAAGTTCGTGTACAGTCAAACAGCAATACTATCCAATGATAGCCTATCTGGTTCTTCAGTCCCCGGTAGCTGCATTGTGCCGCGGTCGCCAACTCGTCACACGGTACATTGAAGCGCGTTGACGTCGGTGATGCCGGAAATGGCCGTCTGATACGCGGCGACAGCGCCAATCCTGCTGCTTCCGGCCAATCCATTTCTCAGAGAGGAGCATTGGTTCTCCCAGTCTTCGCACTCGATGTCGAATAACGCGAGGCCAAACTTCAAACTGGCGAAGTAAGTCTTCACGCTCTTGCAGTACTGAAAGAAATGGTTACCCACAGTGGAAAATGATGGCTTCTACATTACAGTTCATGCCCTGCCGGAATATAAAGAACGAATCACACCTTAGGAATAAATTTCGCGCGTTGCCTACGAAAGCAATTCCACAGCCACACTAAAAATCGATTTCAGAACTTCTCGTTAGGGTAATGGGCAGGCATTTGAGAATGGAATGCGTGAACCATTCATCCCCCTTCCTAGTGACTCGGCGCGATGTGCCCGCCTTCCTCCGGCTTTTGGGGCCCGCAACATGGCGTTTCTCTCAGGCCGCTCGCAAATGCTGGCAAATTCTGGCCTAATAAGGCTGGCATAAGTCAATTGTCGCGTTTGCTGGCTCCAGCAGAGGCGTTGGGCCTCTTTCACTTGTTGATAACCAGTGTGGGAATTTTCTGTGTGCATAAGCAGTGGGCATGCATAACCAGTGTGGGCATAACCAGTGTGAGACGATGCCATGTTTTCTGTTCAGCGCACCTCTTAAGTTTTTGTCAGGCCTTGACTTCTTACAGCTCATATCACACCCCACATAGTTTTACCCCTGGTCCTATACACTAGCAACCTTATTTTATCTTCTAACCACTCTTGGTCCTCATCATGGCCCAGAACACCAGCCGTCCTCGTCGCCTTTGATTTTATTCGTGTTCACTCTAACCAATTTTAATAGTCACCTATTCATGAAAACACTTTCTTCGCGCTCTTTGCCCTAGTTGGCCTTGCGCCATTAACATTCAAACATCATCATCATCATTTTGTCGCTGTCCTTCGCATTCCATTTGTGGCCGCGCACTCGCTGCACACTACATTTTACAACGCGTACAAGAGGCGACGGGCGCGCCAGGAAGAGGATGAGGTGATCCGCCACTTCATAGACTTTCCTTCCCAGCAATTAGGTGGGCAACAGCACGCAAGCAGTGCCATCGCAGCCAATGCCACGTTCGAATCGGGGCTGGGCTTGACGTCGTCTGTCCCTACGTGGGTTTTTGTTCTTAGTTCTTCGGCCGCTCTTTGTCTGCGCATCGAAGGCGCAAGTTTTCGCCTAGATGCACCATTTATGGCTCATGCAGTAGTGCAAAAAAATTTTGCCCGACCAGATACCTCTATACGGCTGCACCGGCAGCTTGGGAGAAAAATCATTCCATGTCCGGGGGTAAACACTCCGAGGACAACAGGATTAATGTTTCTTGGACTGGCATTTAAATCTACAGCCGAATTTTTGAGAACGCCGTTCAGAGCTGTATGTAGTAGCCTCGTGTTGTTGAAAACGCCATTTTTTGCATTTCGTGAGCAGTTAATTTTACTTTAATCGATCCTTTCCAGTTATTTGTAGTGAATTAATGCCAACAAAGGATGTTGTACAAAAACAATTGTGTGTACCGCTTCGTTGAATTAGGTGGCGCCTATTCTGAGTTGATCGATTTGATTGTAAAATTTATCGCCCCGACGCAACGAAGCCGACGAGCCACACCGTAGTGGAGGGCTCCGGATTAATTTTGACCACCTGGGGATCTTTAACGTGCGCCGTAATCTGGCACACAAGGGAGTTTTTGCTTTTCGCCAGCACCTATTCCTTCTCCGTCTCCGTAAAACAACAGGAAACTTGAAATTTGATGTGACTCCTCCAAAAACGTACTGATACACAAATTTCTGGCCAACTTCAAGATAGCACCCAGTTGGAAAGCCTAAATTAAGACATACTTATGTTTCTAATATACCTCTTCGTCAGGAGCCTTGTAGAGTAAATGTGACAAGGCAAATAATAAAACCAGGCCTTATGACAATCTACACTTTTTTCTCCCAGGGGAGACGAACGGGCATAAGATTCATTCATTCATTCATTCATTCATTCATTCATTCATTCATTCATTCATTCATTCATTCATTCATTCATTCATTCATTCATTCATTCATTCATGCATTCATTCATTCGGCTTTATTCACTTTTGTTTTACATAGTTTTTTCTCTGGTCTGCCTAGGTACCGAGTGCTTGTTGCCTTTCCAGGCAGTTGGTGTAAACATACGCAAAAGTGAATAAGCACCCCCACAAGTGGGCACACTCACATGAGACAATGATGAAGAGCCAGCCGTACACGCAACGTCTCTGAGGCTTTTGATGTCGCTAACCTCACTGTTACAAGTTAGCGGCGTTATTATCCATCTTTACGTTGGGAGAAAAAAAACGTATAGATGCATACCGTCTTTTTCGCGACTAATTTATTGCTAACAAAGGGCCCGCGCTATGTGCACTGTAGCTAAGCCGCCCGCTACGCCCTCTCCAATGGCCAGAAACGACACTTTGTGATAACGCTGAGCGATAGACGGACAGCCGTCTCACCTTTGTGGAGATGGTGTGGTTGGTGTCGTAAGTGACCACGGAGTTGGTGTTTGCCTTGACAGAGAATTCTGTGAGCTGGATGTCGTGCACAATTGGCTGGTCGTAGAATTGCTCATTGCAGAACTGAAATAGTGAGGCAAGAAAGGTGCGCGTCCATACTAACGGGGAGGACCAGAATGACCAAACAGCACGGGCGCGCAGGTTGTCACCAACGAATCCGCGAGCTTTTAATGCGCCTAATCTGATCGTCAGTGCTATGGTTCTTTGACGGTTTGGTCTTGATGGTTTGATTCGCAGGATTTTATTTCAGGGGTGAAAGCTGTTACAGCAAAAAAAAGGGTACAGATAGACGTCAAAGGTAAAAAGTAAAGAAAAGAACGCAAGAAGAAACAAAAAAAAAATAGCCGCGTATCTGCTTCTTTCGTTGCCAATGTCGACCAAAGACGATAGTCAACTGGCGCACCTGGCAAGTAAATGCCTCCTTTCTCTTTCCCGCTCACCTCTCATGCTGTTTCTCTCCCGTCTCGTTCCTTTCAAGATAATACGCTAGAGGTTTGCTCAAGTCAATTTGAATTTACCGCCTTCCACTGGTCAAAGTCGGGTGCCTCGATGTCAGCGCTGCCGTACGGCGTAGACGCGCGTAAATCGAGGCACTCTACTACAACGTTTTTAGAACCACGTTGCCCGACTCCACGAGTGTTCCAAGCGGAACGTGGAACCTACCTAGTAGAACCTTTCGTTGCTGTTGCTGTTTTTTTTAAATATCCCCTGGTAGCGCGGGCAACAGCAGGCAGCGGTTTCTGCAGTTGATGTAGTATTCCGTTTGCGATCGCAAAAACCAAGCACCCGTGCATTTTTAATAAAGGAACACTGCAAATATCACTCCTGTATTGATATGCTGTGTCATATTACCGTAATGCCTTGTTCTTGTTCAACAATGTTGACAAGTGCGAACATTACCGCAAGACTTGAACGTTTAGATTTGGCTGTGAGTATATAAGACTATTGCGCAGTTTCCGTTTCACTTTGGCTGGGTGGCTGAATCGAGTCACAGACAGACAGACAGACAGACAGACAGACAGACAGACAGACAGACAGACAGACAGACAGACAGACAGACAGACAGACAGACAGACAGACAGACCAAACTTTCTGCATTTAAGTAGCCCTAGAAAGACTATCGTCTTTAAAATTTAAACAAGCTTAGGCAAAGCATAATCTCAGCACCAAAAAAAGAAACGTTTCTTTCAGCTAGCTTACAATCCTTATAAAACCCTCTTATCTAGCCACGTTCAAAGTGGGTAGGTGTGTGGTGTGCGGTTTAAAAGGACCGTGCAACACTTTCGATAAACGCTTTTCCTCTTTCCTTCGCGTCTGGAAGCACTGCGAAAGCTACAGTTATTGCCAGCGCGGAGCGGCACTGCGTGATTTGCTCGTCGCACCAGATACGCCTTCAGTTTCCGCTTTGTTTTGTGGCTTTATGCTAACACGAAAGTGTTCTTTGCCCGGGTATACCAAGATATTCGTGACGTAATATCCGTCATGGAGGTGACGTCCTCAGAAAAAGTGCCATTTACGTGGCGGCGCCTGGTTTCGAGCCCACAACTCTCTCGCCGCAACGGGAGTTACAGAGCGATCTAATCACTGCGCTATAAACGGAGACGTGAACAGCTGTACGAACGCGCCTTATGTCCTCCGCTATGACTTATTCAGATGGTGATGCCGTCTAGGAGAGGCGAAGCGAAGGAGCGCATCATGACGCTAATCAGCGCCGACAGTTGGAGCTTCCATGCAAGCGCCTTTAAAGGGGCCGTGAAGAGAAAATGCATGTCTTTGCTTAATTTTGTCTACTTGAACGACCTTTTAAGAACATAAATCCCAAATATTTTCACAATTCATGGCTTCTGGAATTTAGGAGGCGCCTTTGAAATTCTTGTTTTGAGGCGCATCGCAAGCGACCATGCGCCCGTCGCCGGTCGGCAGCGCAACTAGCAGTGAAGTCATGTCAACTACATTCGAAGATTGAACGCGTTTAACGTTCTTTGTTTACATTGTTCCGCAAAGCTGCAAACCCGTATTTTAAAAATCATCATCATCATCATCATAATCATCATCATCAGCCTATCACTCCCACTGTAGGGCAAATGCCCCTCCAAATATTCTCCAATTGCCGCGGTCCTGTGCTAACTGCGACCAATTCATCCCCGCAAACTTCTTGATCTCATCTGCCCACCTAACTTTCTGCCGCCCCCTGCAACGCTTGCCTTCTCTAGGAATCCACACAGTTAACTTTAATGACGAACGGTTATCTTGCCTTCGCATTACATGCCCTGCCCATGTCCGTTTCTTCTTCTTAATTTTTACTAATATGTCGTTAACACGCGTTTGTTCCCTGACGCACTCAACTCTCATCTTGCCCCTTAATGTTACACCTATCACCTTCCGCTCCATTGCCCGCTGAGTCGTTCTCAATTTAAGTTGAACCCTCTTAGTGAGCCCCCACGTTTCTGCCCCGTAGGTGAGTACCGGTAAGATGCAGCTGTCATACACTTTCTTCTTCAGGGACAATGGTAGGCTGCCATTCATTATCTGAGAATGTCTGCTGTATGCACTCCACCCCATTCTTATCCTCACAACTTGGTCACAACTTGGCCTAAGTAGATATATATGCTTACAACTTCCACTGCCTCGCCACCTATCTGAAACCGCTGTGCTGTCCCGAGGTTATTGATCATTACTTTGGTTTTATGCATATTAATTTTAAGGCCCATTGTTCTACTCTGTTTGTAGAGTGAGGAAAGCATGCTTTGCAATTCGTCCCTGGAGTTACTTAGCAAGGCAATGTTATGAGCAAATCTGAGGTTACTGAGGTATTCTCCAATAACCCTTACTCCCACCTGTTCCCAATCCAATAATCCAATGTTCTGAATACTTCTTGTAAACATGCTGTGAATAACATTGGAGAGATGGTGTCTCCTTATCTGACGCCCTTCCTTATAGGTATTTTATTGCTCTCCTTACGGAGGGTAATGGTAGTTGTGGACCCATTGTAGATATCCTCTAGTATTATTACATAATGCTCATCTACACCCTGGTTCCGTAATGCCTGAATGACTGCTAGGGTTTCGACCGAGTCAAATGCGTTCTCATAATCTATGAAGGCTATATATAGGGGTTCACTATACTCAGCGCCCTTCTCTATCACCTGATTGATCGTGTGAATATGATCCATTGTTGAATAGCCTTCACGGAACCCTGCTTGTTCTGTAGGTTGACTGAAATCTAAGGTTGGAGAAATTCTGTTAGCGATTACCTTGCTAAGTACCTTGTAGACTACTGACAGTAAGCTTATCGGCCTGTAATTTTTCAAGTTCTTCATGTCACCTTTCTTATGGATTAGGATGATGTTCGCGTTCTTCCAAGATTCCGGTACACTTGCGGTCATTATGCATTGCGTATACAGGTTTGCCAGTTTTTCAAGTACAATTTCTTTGCCATCCTTCAAGAGCTCTGCTGTTATCTGATCCTCACCAGGTGCTTTGCCCCCTTTCATTTCGTTCAAAGCCCTCCTTACTTCTGTCGTTACTGGGGGAATGTCTATCTCCTCTGGACTACTTTCTCGTTCGGCATTATCCTGGATGTCCCGGCTGTACAGATCCATATAGAACTCCTCGGCTACTGTGACTATTTTATATCTATTTTTGATGACATTGCCTTGTTTGTCTTTAAGTGCATACATCTGATTTTCCCCGCGCCTAGACGCCTCTTCACTGCTTTCAAGCTACTTCCGTTCTTTACAGCGTATTCGATCCTGTCCATATTATACTTCCGTATGTCAGCTGTCTTACGCTTATTGATTAACTTCGAAAGCTCCGCTAGTTCTATTCTCTCAGCTGGGCTGGAGATTGTCATGGTTTGCCGTTTCTTAGTTAGATCTTTCGTCTCCTGGGAAAGTTTACCAGTATCTTGTCTAGCCATCGTGCCCTCGACTTCTACTGCACACTCCGTGATAATGCGGGTAAGGTTGTCGCTGCCTTCCTGTGTCGTAACTCTGCTTCGTCGGTAAGAGCTGAATATCGGTTCTGCAGCGCAATCCTGTATTCTTTCTTCTGCTTTATGTGTTACTATTAGCTCATTAATCGGCTTCTTTCGTACTAGCTTGTTACGGTCCCTCCTCAAGTCTAGCCGAATTTGAGATCTTACCATACGGTGGTCACTACACCTTACCCTTCCGAGCACTTCTACATCCTTTTCGACGCCAGCGTTATCACATAATATTATAATAATATTTTAGAAATAATGCATCCGTTATTCGTTGCCAAAACAGTTTTCTATCCACGCGAGCGGGGTCGTGACCGCTTCAGTTGACTGGCAACATTGTAGCAGAACTCAGACCTACTTGCTGTTTTTACAGTTCGTAGCCAGTTTCCCTGCTGAATTTCACGTTATTTTGCCGAATTCTATTCGGAATCTTACCTTTTTCGCATGAAATCGCACAAAACCGCTCAAGCAAGAAAAAAAAAAAAGTGCGCCGTACGCGATTCGAACTTGCGGCCGCCGGGCCAGCCTAGTCAGACACTTTGTCCCCTACACTACCATTTTTTTTGTTGTTTCTACTACACTACCGTAGTTTCTTTTATTGCCTTCTTTGCGACAACACAAAACGCACTGCCCAGTACACAAATTAGTAGCTCCAGCCACCAGTCGGATGAAGGGAGTGGCTTAAAACATCTTAAACTGCGCTAGAACATCCAGAATGGGTAACCACTCTGGTTCTTCCGGCATGACTGTATACACCTCTCTTATATAAGCAACGCTTTCAATGAAGTTCTCTCGCACTGTGCGAGCATCCTCTTCGGCATTTTGAACCGCCATGCGAGTTTTCCACATAGAATGCAGGCTAAGTGCCATGAACATATCATAGGGCACGCCTCCATCATTGTTTACTGGTAAAAAGCGAATGCCATAAGGCGTTAATGGTAAGTCTTTTTTCAAGGATCGTTGGAGGGTGTCCCAGTGGAACACCGCTTCCCAACAGTTCAGAAAGATGTGCTCAATTGTTTCTAGCTTGTGGCATTATCGACAGTTGAGTGTCCATGGGTGTACATATAGTCCTTTTTCCTGCAGCCAGGGTTTTGCCGGTAGCGTGCCGCTATGAAGTTTAAAGAAGAAAGATATAACAGATGAACGTACTGGCATTCGTTTCACTCTTTTTAAAACATCTTTTCCTGAACCCACTGCATACAACTGACGATAAACCGGAACAGGCAGACACACCTCAATCATATCTTTGTACAAACGTTTCCGTGGTACACTACTCAAATACTCCGAGGAAAACCTAACCCTTAAAGGCCAACTGCACTCAAATTTCACCCTGGCTAAATGCCTTCGAAATGTGTAGTAGGTACCATGAGAATTACTGCGACACGACCGGTAGCTCTTTGCAATGCGTGATTATTCAGTTTCAGGCACTCAAAATAACGCCCTTGCAGACGACAAAGCACCTGCCGGCGTGTCGCGCAAACAGCCATTTAGCGGAAGTGACATGCTAGCCGTCCAGGCCGATCGGCCTGCCTCGCAGCGGGAGAATCCAGGAAACTCGTATTTTCCGCCGCTACGACTGGCCTTCATGGCTCCGAAGAGGCTTCGTTAACCGTACGGTTCTCTCCTTTTCGAGTGTCGTCGCGACATTATTATGCCTGCGCGGTGTGCTGCTGTCGGAGCGCATGAATAGTGCCGTGCTTGCGGGTCAAGCGCTCGCTTTTTCGCCCCCCCCCCCCCCCCCCACGCGCGCGCGCGCTCACACACTCCTCCTGGCTGACCGAGCCGGGCCGCGTCGGCCGGCCCGCACAGCTCGCGCCGTCAGGCCAGGCTGTCTGGCCGCTCGCGCCGACGGCTGATACGTCACCTCCGCCTGCCCGTAATGGCCGCGTTTTGCCCAGTTCGTTTTCCAAATCGTCGATTTTTGCTGGTCGCTTGCGGCGTAATTACGCACATTTTAGGCGTCATACTTCGTACATCGCGGTCTTTTTAGTCATACTATGCAGGAACAGTGATTTCGCGCGGTCGAAATTTTGAGTGCAGTTGGCCTTTAAAATCCTAAAACATCCACGACTTCGCGCAAGAACCACTACACTATCGACGTGAGAAGCGCATGCGGCGAAAAACTGCTGCATAAAAGCTGCTTCGCATTTGTAACCCAGCACTCTGTTGTGTTTTCATAAATTATGATCAACCCAGAGCTTTAACCGCCAACTTACTGTTGAACGCTTCTGCAGTAAGCCAAAGTGGAGCGTATACAATTAACGAAACAGGAAAGCAATCGAACTGCGTGACTCGGTGGGACTCGGCGCTGTATCGCTGCTTCTCGCTAGTTATTTTTGCGCTTGATGAGTAAATGACGAATGGGTTTCAAGTTCCGACTAATCGAAGTTCCTTCGATAATTGTGTTTAAATTCTTATTTTAAGTGTTCGGTCATTTATCTCGTCAGGTCAAAAATTTCACTTTCGCGCAACTCACATTAAGGCTACGTGAGACAGACGGCGGCAAACTTGCTCAAGAATATCGGCTAGCAGAACGACAGTTTAGACTCGTGCGAAACAGCGTAAACAGTTTACGAATGCCCAGTTTACATTAAACGTGGTTACTTCTGCCTGCGCCACTCGCCCGCGTTGTTGACTGAAAGTTCGACCATGTTGATCAGTCGTATCAGGGATCAGACATCTCCCGTTCAGTTGCCGGGCAAGTTTCATCATGGCGCCGACGTTGTAGCTTTATCTGGCCCTTTGCAAGCCTGCTTTATGCCGACAGGTTGTGCAGATGAGGGAGAACTGTGATTGGCTTCTTACTGACTTACTGAAACGTCACTTCACGAGTTGAGGAGGAAAGCCTCGGTAAACCCGTAACTGCATTTGTTTTCATATTTGCCAATATCGGGCAACGAAACGGGTATGCATTGTTTGTTTACCAAAGTTCCACGGTTATAAGTGGCCACACAACACAATTTTTTTGAAAAAAAATTCCCCCGCATTTCCCCGACGGGGAGAATGTGAAAGTGCGAATGCACGGTTGTCGGCCCGCTTGCGGCGCTTGCGCTCGGCCCCCGCAGCCCACCGCCTCGCCGCCTTCTCTTCCATCTCTTCCATCGGGTTTGTAGTATCACGTGTACACCACGCAGTTATCAAGCCGCTTATAACGCCGCTGAGTCCGCCAACGCACGCCGCTGACGACGTAGTTTGAATGCGTTAAAGATATAAGGCGCGTTACTCACAACTGATATCAGGGTAATAGAGGAGCACTGCGGACGCCACGCCGCCGCCGCCGCCGGCGGTGGATGGTTTGGGGTCGCGCATTCGCACTTAAAATCTCTTTATCAACGGGGGCCGCTATAGGCACCCTCCGCTGTTTTGTTGCCGCTCGGCGTCACTTCGTCTGGCGGGGTCGCCAACATGAAGGAGGTTACTTTAACATTCACGCTGTGAAGGCGCTTTCACTTTCGTGTTTTGCCGACGATCAACCACAATTTTTGTAAAGTTGCTATCGAAAAGCGTTGCGGCAACTGAAGGAAAACCACCCAACAGACGCTAATGTTCTGAGTGACGTAATTCAGATCGAATACAAGGTCGGCAAACTCACTCGTCCACTCACTCGACTCATTTACTCACTCACGTGAGTTTGAGTTTATGAGCGCGAGGCAGCATGGTGAGTGGCGTCCGTGGCTTAGTCGGTAGCGCGTCGCGCTGCGGCCGCAAAGTCCTCGGATCGAAACCTGGCGCCGGATGCTGTTTCTTTTTTAAATAGAGGAGCACTGCGGACGCCGACGCCGCCGCCGCCGCCGGCGGTGGATGGTTTGGGGTCGCTTATAAAGTGCATTCGCACTTAAAATCTCTTCACTATTCCTTTAAGCCCCCTAAGCGCCTTCGTGTACGGGGGACGCGCGTTAATTGAGGCACCCTCCGCTGTTTTGTTGTTTCTTGCGCGTCGGCGTCACTTCGTCTGGCGGGGTCAGGCTCTCGAACTCTTCGCACATGAAGGAGGTTACTTTAACATTCAACTGCTCCTGTGAAGGCAGCTTTCACTTTCGTGTTTTGCCGATTCCTATGCAAGAGGGATCAACCACAATTTTTGTAAAGTTGCTATCGAAAAGCGTTCACTGCGGCAACTGAAGGAAAACCACCCAACAGACGCTACATGTTCTGAGTGACGTAATTCAGGCAGTCGAATACAGAGGTCGGCAAACTCACTCATGAGTCCACTCACTCAGACTCATTTGGACTCAAACTCACGCGTGAGTTTGAGTTTGAGTGAGCGCGAGGCTAGTGTGGCATGGTGAGTTTGAGCTTGAGTGAGTTTGAGCCGAGTGATCACGACTGAGTTTGAGTCCGATTGAGTTTGAGTCCATTTTGAGTTCTGAGTACATTTTGAGTTTGAGTCCATTTTGAGTTCTGAGTACATTTTGAGTTTGAGTCCATTTTGAGTTCTGAGTACATTTTGAGTTCTGAGTACATTTTGAGTTTGAGTCCATTTTGAGTTCTGAGTACATTTTCAGTTTGAGTCCATTTTGAGTTTGAGTTCATTTTGAGTTCTGAGTACAATTTGAGTTTGAGCTCATTTTGAGTTCTGAGTACATTTTGAGTTTGAGTCCATTTTGAGTTTGAGTCCATTTTGAGTTCTGAGTACATTTTGAGTTTGAGTCCATTTTGAGTTCTGAGTACATTTTGAGTTTGAGCACATTTTGAGTTTGATTACATATTGAGTTTTGAGTACATTTTGAGTTCTCCATTTGGAGTTTGAGTACACATGAGTAGCCTAGCAGGCAGCTATGGTTGGCTGTTAAGTTTCATGCGTCACTGTGGGCTCGGAATTGAAGTTACCTGCGGGTATGGCACCAATCGCGATCTGCATGATCGGTTGGGAGGGAGGTGGTGTCTGATTTTTTTTAGTTTCTTGTTGAATTTTTATGGCCATAAGCACTTGCTGTATACCTAATTTTCGCGGCTGGGCGCGTGAGTGATAATTGACTGGTGAGGTCATAAAAAAGGGTTGTCTTAACTTTTCCTCCTGACGGATCCACTAAGAGCGTGGGAAAGGGTGGTGGGAAAGCACACGGCGGCGCTGGCGTGCTGGTTGTTCGCCTGCTACTGTTAACGGCTTGATATACTAGGGGTCACAAAGGAAGAGGTGAGAGCCGGGGGGAAATGGGGGCGGGGGCTGTCCTTTCTACTGTTTCAAATGAATTAGCTGAACTGACTGGCAGCGCCCCTTAAGACAGAATAATGACCACATTAGATTGGGTGAAAAGTGAAACTGATGAGGCTAAGGCGTGTAAGGTATCAAATGAAAGGTCCGGATTAACGGAATCACGCGGGGGTAAATAAAAAAAATGCTTCCTGATTGTAGTCATCAGGCAGTCATAATGAGTCATAGATTGGGTTAAAATTCAAAATGACGCTGCGAGGGCATGTGGGGAATCAAATTCAAGGTCTCGATGTGGGGAATCATTCGGGACGAACATGAGATATGGATATATCATGACGTAGTCATGGTAAATCAAAGATTCGGTTAAAATTCAGGTTCATGACGCTAGGGCGTATCAAATTAAAGGTCTCGATGAGGGTAATCACGTGCTTCCTGATTATTATCATGACATAGTCAAAATGGGTCATAAATTAGGTTAAAATTCACAATGATGCCACTGGGTGTCCGGGGTATCAAATTGAAGGTTCCGATAAGGAAAATCACGCGGGACAAAAATGTGGTAGGGCTATATCATGAGATAGTCATGGTTAGTCATTGATTGGTTTAACGTTCAAATTGATTCCGCTAGGATGTGATGGGTATCAAATCAATGGTCTTGATGATCCGAATCACGTGGGAGAAATACAAAAATGCTTCCTGGTTATAACCATTAGATTGTCATGGCGAGTCTCATATTGGGGTAAAATTCGAAGTGACCCCGCTAGGGAGTGTAGGGTATCAAATTTACGGTCTTGAAGAGGGGAGTCACGTGGTACAAAATAAAAAAGGCTTCGTAGTTCGAATCATGAGATGGTCATTATGACTCATAGATGGGGTTAAATTCAAGGTGAGGCCACTGAAGCATGTGGGGCGTCAAATTGAAGGTTCCAGTTAGGGGAATCATGTCGGACACCTAAATAATGCGTCCTGGTTACAGTCATGAGTCATGGTTAGTTTGACTGGTATGAATTCCATATGACCCTGCTAGGGTGTGTGGGGTATCAAATTAAAGGTCTCGTCGAGGGGGTCACGTGGGACAAATATGAAAATGCTTTCTGGTTATAATTATGAGGATATCGCAAAAGGTACACACTCCCCCTCCCACTCCCACTCCCACTCCCACTCTCACTCTCACTCTCACTCTCGCTCCCACTTCCACTCCCACTTCCACTTCCACTCCCACTCCCACTCCCACTCTCACTCTCACTCACACTCTCACTCACACTCACACTCTCACTCTCACTCTCACTCAGTCACAGTCACACTCTCACTCTCACTCACACTCTCACTCACACTCTCACTCACACTCACACTCACACTCTCACTCTCACACTCTCAATCTCACACTCTCAAACTCTCACTCTCACTCTCTGACTGTCTCAATCTCTGTGAGGCCATGTGAGTTCTGAATTCATTTTGAGTTCTCAGCCCATTTTGAGTTCTGAGTTCATTTTGAGTTTTGAGTACATTTTGAGTTTTGAGTCCATTTTGAGTTTTGAGTACATTTTGAGTTTTGAGTACATTTTGAGTTTGAGTACATTTTGAGGTTTGAGTACATTTTGAGTATTGACTTCACTTTGAGTTTGAGAACATTTTGAGTTTTGAGTCCATTTTGAGTTTTGAGTTCATTTTGACTTTGAGTACATTTTGAGTTTTGAGTCCATTTTGAGTTTGAGTTCACTTTGAGTTTGAGTACATTTGAGTTTTGAGTCCATTTTGAGTTTTGAGTTCATTTTGAGTTTGAGTACATTTTGAGTTGTGAGTCCATTTTGAGTTTGAGTACACTTTGAGTTTGAGTACATTTTGAGTTTTGAGTACATTTTGAGTTTTGAGTCCATTTTGAGTTCTGAGTACATTTTGAGTTTGAGTCCATTTTGAGTTCTGAGTACATTTTGAGTTTTGATTACATTTTGAGTTTGAGTACATTTTGAGTTCTGAGTACATTTTGAGTTTTGAGTCCGAGTGAGTTCTGAGTTTTGGGCTCAATGTGAGTTTGAGTTTGAGTGAGCGCAGATGTGCTGCTCAGCATTGAGTCTGAGTTTGAGTGAGTGGTGATTCGAAAAAAAAAATTGTGAGTGAGTTTGAGGGAGCCGCGCCAACTTTGCCGAGGTATGGTCGAATAACGTCAAGAACGGGAAAGAAAATATTTTGAGCGAGTTTCCAAGTTATCTGATGAGCATAGAGCAGTAATGTTTGGCTGAGGTACTTTGCGACACCCTATTCTAGGTACTGGGTGTGTTGGGTGACTACGTTGTGCGAGCATTGAAGCTTTAAAAAAAAGTAGAAAAAAAGTGTTAGAGGGTCCCTTTAAACAAGAATGTCTTGAATTGGGCTGGTAAAAAAATTCTTTTAACTCCTTTGAGGACGTCGTGTTTATGACAAGGCAGGCAGCATTTTTCCAAAGAAATATAAAATGGCTGACTGTCTGGGTAAGAGCAGACAGCGAAGCCAAATATGTTTGGTGCGTAGCTCGAACCAAAAAATTACTATATGTTGCCGTTGTTCGATGGATTGGCAGAGTGTAGTGGCCTCCGTCATTCATATCTGCTCCCGGGCTCTAAAATTCTGGCTGGCGTTAGGTTTAGCTGCAGCGACCAGCGTCTTTCCTCGCAGTGTGGCAGTTTTGTGCTGCCTTTCATGTTATTCTTGGTGCATCGACGCAATAGGTCATGTTTCACAGCTGTTCCGCCCCTCGTATAGAGAAGTCAGGGTCAGCCGCAGTACAGACAGCAGAGACATGGAGGAACGTGTCCGGTGGGGCGATTGTCCTCTCATTACCCTTGCTTCTTCGAAATTTCCCCTCTGTGTGTACTATGCCTGGGAGGATTAGCCGGTCACCCTTTGCTGTACATACACGCCACAGCCGGGTACACGTGCTTCGCAACTCGGTTAATAAGCCTGCTCAAATCACTCCTGTACGCCTTCAGTGGCGGGATTGTGCCCTCCTAGTTTCTCCTTGTGATTGTTTTCTCTTTGCTTTGGTTTCGTCACAATGAGCGAAAGGGTCGAAGAATCGCCCCGGTTAACCATACCTAGCGCAAACACGCTTTCGTACTTGCGTAATCTAAATGCGCCCGCAGGCCTTCACAGGTGCGACTTTGTCCCCTCGTTGCCATTCTCATGGCCCATTGCCCTTTTCGGCCACGGCGGCAACCTGTGTACAGGCAATATTACCGCAAAGTTATACGGGGACGAAAATCTTTTGTATGAGAAAGGTGAGTGTCGCATCACTGCGACGACCTTCCGTCGGTGCAATCAGGCCCCGCCGTGGTGACTCGACAACAAAGACATTGGGTTGCTAAGCACAAGGACGTGCGTTTTATTCCTGCCGCAGCGGCGCTTTTATAGTGAAGGCGGGAAACGGCAACGCCTGTATGTGGAAATTTCAGCGCGCGTTAAAAATCCCTAGGCCGTCAAAATTCGCCAGTGGCTGTCTACTCGTAGCGCAGTGTCAGCTCCGGCGTGAGAAACCCCAAAATTTTTACGAGAAAGTTTCTTCGACGCCATTGCAAAGTTTAACAAACGTCAGACGGCTTCACCACACGGAGGGGGGGGGGGGGGGGGGGGGGTAGGCAGTGAACACGACGTGCCCGGCCGACCGCCTGGCTGGGAAGACGGCGGGCGTTTGCGGCACCGTGGCGTATGCGGTCAGGTAAGCAGACACGTACTCACCGTCGCTGTTGAGTTAGGCCTTCTTTGGGGATCAAAGCAGTGTTTGTACATGGGTGCAGTGGTCACGTTAACTTTGTAGAGTCGCGTGCAGAGCGACACCGAGACAGCCAAAGGCGTAGTGTCCAAGATCTGGGTGAATTTCGTGTTAAAGAGCTTCAAGAGTTCATCCTGGTCGAGAAGAGGGAATAAGAGAGGGACGATTAGGTGTAATCTGGATTCAAACTGCGTTTGTGAAGGTGTCAGTGCATTGATCGTGTTGTTTGTGCGCCAAAAATACGCCCCTACGGCACTCTACTCGTTTCTCTTAATAAAAGAAAGCAAATGAAAACGCTTACGTTGAGGGAGAACTTATCAAAAACACTTCTCAAACTACAAGGTGAACACTGGCTTCTTTTCGCCGAGTCTGTGCACGAAGCTCGCACCTCATGGTCTTTTTTTTTCATCGCTATTATGTGAGTATTATGATAGGAAATAACATCACGTCCATCTACAAAACGACCAGGTTCGCATTACACCATACTGGCACAGGAAAGAGGGGTAATTACGCCGCCAGCCCGTACGAAAATGGGTAAATTGACACAGGAACCAGGGGACCCGGGCCAACACCCATATGTGGCAAACGCGGGCGCAACTTATCGTCTGGGTAAAGCGGTTAAAAGGCGCCTTAAACACATGTGCCTCGAAAGGGTGTCTTGATGACTTGGCCACATGAATATGTAGCTTCCACCGCTGACATACCATGGCATCGTGCCAGAAATCGCTTCCCTCAAGTACACAGCACGAGAATTCAGAATAAGCAAAAACTGCCTTCGATCTTCGCTCCCTCTCTACAGAAAGGAAGCCTCTATGAGTCCACTAGTGATGTCATTCGCCCGTAACTCATGCTTTGCGGGGGAACTGGTCGAAGCTGCCGCGATGTTTGCGCCACTTGCATTGCTTAAAGGGACCCTGCAACACTTTTTTCAACTTTTTTTTGAAATCCTAAATGCTTGCAGAACGTAGTCACCCAACACACCCAGTACTTAGATTAGGGGGCCGCAAAGTACCTCAGCCAAAAATTACTGCTCTATGCCCATCAGATAACTTGAAAACTCGCTCAAAAGGAGTTTTTTCTATTTCCCTGTCTTGACGTTCTGCGACTGCTGGAATTACGCCGCAAGGCCATGTAGCGGCTGTTGGCCGGTTTTCGTTCAGTTGCAAGTTGCAGCAATGAACGCTTTTCGATAGCAACTTTTAAAAAGAAAGGCACAAAAACAAAGCAGAAATGCAAGGCACACTGGTGCGACGAGCAAATCACGCAGTGCGGCTCTACGCTGGCGATAACTATACCTTTCGCAGTGCTTCCAGACGCGAAGGAAAGAGTGAAAGCGTTTATCGAAAGTGTTGCAGGGTCCCTTTAAGCTACACAGCAACATGGTCAATTGGTCACAGAATCGCTGCGCCGCAGCGTCTGGATGAAAGCTTGAAAGGCAAGCATTAACCCATTCTCCTTTTTCCCCTCTTCCCTTCCGGCCCCTGGTCTCTCCCTGTGTTAATAAAAGACTCACTCATTCACTCATTGCGGCGCAAGCTGTATACCTCCCCGCTCCCCCTCCGTCTTTCGGTAACTGCGGAGGGAACTGAAAGTGACTCGGCTGGCATGGCTCTCATAAACTGGACGGTCGTTGCGCACCATACTGCAGCAGCCAACAAGCGAAGTGGAATGCGCCTTGCAAGGAACGCGCCGAATTGTCGCTCAGTCACCTTTGTACCTGACTGTCGCTGCGAAGTTTACTCCGCTCGACCTTACCTGCTTCGACCTTACTGAAGCAAAGCACGCCAAAACATGCGGAGTGCCGTGTGCGCACAGGCACCCCTCGCCAGTGATGATGGCGCCCCCTAGTAGCCGGTCGTGCTTATGCGGACATGTAATTTCTAGGCGTGCGAACAGGTGCATGGTTTCCGTAACGAAATTTCAGACAGTAGGGGACATATACATATATGTATTAAGTTGGTTCTAAACGTTGGAACTGACGAATGATTTTAAGCTCGCGAAGACGGGGACGCGAATTAAGCGGTCTTTCGCCCGCAAGTGAGCTTGCACTGTAATTTCCGCTGGGCCGTGAGACTTACTGTCCGCGTGGACGCGAGAAACTCCGTAGAAACTGTTTCCACTGGCAGTCGATTCCTTTTCCCCTGCAAAGCCCATTTCAGCCACTGAACAACCGACCAAGCAAAGGGCCGCCTTTCTCCGACTTTGCTGCGCTGAGCATTTATTGAACCTCTGCAGCAGCAAAAGGCGCTTCAGGATCCACGTAAGAGTCAAAGCCAAAAGTTGCGCGTCTTGATATTGACGTAGATATCACGTTCAGAGAAGAAATTGCGTCACCCTTACGTTATGTGGCGCTGTTTCCTTTTAACTTGACTGTGAGAAGTGCGCTCAGAGGATGTCCATCAAACGAATGCTGCTCACCATGCCTAGTATGCTTGGATTCTTACTTCCAGTGATCACGTACGGCGCGCCTCCCGTCACCAGGCAGTCAAACTGGAAGGGGAAGTTCACGTCGAACTCGTACTCCAGCATGTGCGTGATCAGAATAAACGCGTCCAACTTTAACGTGGACTTGCTGAAATGACAGAAAAGGTTGTGCTCGGTCAAGCCGCGCCAATTGACAGTCAGGGAAGAGGTTCCTGCATACACCGACGATTTTTCTGGGGGTCATTCCTTTGCACTGGGATAACATCACCTCGCCGCGCACATAGCCACAGTGAAACGGGCAAATGTCAGAGCGTAGCAGGATATTGTATTTACAT
The DNA here is from genome assembly GCA_013339765.2 of Haemaphysalis longicornis. NCBI lineage: Eukaryota > Metazoa > Arthropoda > Arachnida > Ixodida > Ixodidae > Haemaphysalis > Haemaphysalis longicornis. The sequence continues at coordinate 74,011,570 of CM023453.1, forward strand.
TCAGGCGAATATTAATGCACAGCATTCTTTCGTGAGTGCCCACCGCGTGTTACGCCCTGCGCTGGCATAAAAATGTACGAATGGCAAAAGTACCACATTTGACCGTCAAAATTGCGGAAATGAAGTTAATTGGTGGAACGAAATTTTGAAAACCAAGAAATACAAAGAATTACAAAAATGAATGGCCGAAGTAAAAAATATCGATCTAATAAATCTGCTCCAAAATACGAACGCTGGACTAAGAAAGCATAGAAAAGAACGTCGAAAATGGGAACTAAAAATAGCGAAAATGGGACAACCAGGTCCTGTACCAACACAAAAATGCATAATTTGCGGATATCACTCATTTAACCGTTATAATGGAGATTATTGGTGAATATGAACTTTAGAAAAACTAGAAAATACAAAAAGAATATAAAGAAGACTGAAGAAATAAAAAAAAATGTCGCTGTTATACATATCCTCCAAACAACGACGTTGGACTAAAAAAGATAAAAAATACAATTGGAAATATCAATAAAAATAGCAAAAAACGAGCAAACAGTGTTACGCCTCTATATTCCACCAAACGCATAATTTACGAAGTAACACATTTAATTGTTATAATCGCGAAATAGTGATTGAACCTATAGGTCGAACGAAATTTTGCAAACCAGAAACACGAAAAAGGAGGTTTACAAAAAATGAACCAACGAAATTAGAAATATGCATCTTGTACATCTCCAAAAAACGAAGGCTAAACTGAGAAAGGCCGGAAAAGAAATTTGGAAATGGGAATAAAAATACTGGAACCAACTGCGCAGCGCACTGGCGACATAACACACTTAATGGTCATAATAGCGGTAATGGAGGTAATTTCAATAAACAAAAAATTAGAAAAATGAAAGAATAGCTACAAAAATAAACTGAGGAAATAAAATGTCTGCATTTTATACATTTCTTTAAAACGAACAAAATAAAATGCCTGGAGAAGGACAAAAACGCCAATAAAAAAATCGCGAAAATGGACCGTCCTTATACTGCTGCATCCGCGCAAAAATGCATAATTGACCAAGTAAATGCATTCAATCGCTATAATAGTGAAAATTTCATCATTGGAGAAAATACCCAAAAGAAAAATTAAAAATTTAACATCGCCCTACGTATTCGGTTACTTATAGCCAAATCTAGCTGTAAAGAACGCACAATTCAGACAGCGGCGTAAGAATTCTACGCATTAGTAAATAATTATCTGAATTTCTGAAGAATTTTTAGTTTACACATGCGAATGGTCGTATAGATTAGAGTTACTTTACAATACTGACCACTTCGGGTATCTTTTTACGTTTACCCGCCGCGGTGGCTCAGTGGCTAAGGCCGCGGGTTCGATTCCCGGCCGCGGCGGCCGCTTTACTGGTGAAGGCGATGAGCAAAAACGCCAGTGTGTATGAGGTTTCGGCGCACGTTAAAGAACACCAGGAGGTCAAAATTAATCCTCAGCCCTCCATCCACTACGGCGCGCGTCATTGCCTGCGTTGCGTCGGCGCGTTAAACCCTACAATCAATCAACCTTTTTACATCAGGTGAAATTTTTTTGTCATTCGTCTAGAACAGAAACAATTTATTTACTTGGCTATTTGCGTCCCTACATTCTTTGCAAGTCGCCTATTGATACCCTGAGCAAGATATTTTGAGGCAGCAGAAACGACAATGTTGCACGTTTTCACCCATGCAAGATATGGGTTAGGGCGGCGGACCGACGCTGTAGCCCGAGCGTGGCTGACACTGCTTCTGCGTTCGGGACGCCGCCCCCACTAATTGCTGGTAACGACTGGCAGAATCTCTGGTTTCACTCTTTGTAGAGCTACGTGTGTGAATTCAAGTGACGTCACATAGGTCATTGTTCTGAATGTCGTTGGAAAGCTTTGCTTTCAAACCATCTCCACAGCGGGGATTGAGCCCATTTTTTTGAGAGGCTGGGTTGTTATCTAAATTCACACGCTGTCCCAACTAAAAACTGTTGTGAAGCTGCCTTTTGTGACAATGTGGAAGGCTGCGGTCGCCTTTAGTCTTTCAAAGCAATTTGTCGCGAAAATCACTGCCCATTGCCGCCGCTGTAGCCCAGCCGTTAGTCGGGAGAAAGAAAAACGAAGAGGAGCGTCTTTCGAAGGGTGAGACAGCGGAACCTCGCCACCCTGATGTGCTAGCCTGGGGCTACGACCCCGCGCGACACAAGCGCAGACACCGAAACAACTCCGCATGTGAGCTTAGTGATTCCCATTTATACCGATTTAAACTAGTTAGTTTATAAAATTTGCGAATTGCGAGAAAGTTGAGGGAACTTTTAAATCGCTATTTCTCAGAACGTGTTGCTACTTTTCCCTTTTGCAATACCTCTTAAAGCGCAACCGAATTGGTATTCATCAATTTAGAAATCTGAGTCCCATTCGAGGCAAGCAGTGCGCAAAAGGTAGCGTTTATCTAGCGGCCAGACGTCTGTATGTGGTTTGTACATCTTGTTTTCCCGCCCTGCAAACCAATCCTTAACGTATGTTTGCCGTACGACCAGTTAATTCCGTCGGGTGCGGGTTACCCTGGAGGTGCTGTCGAACAAGTTAATCAAGCCGTGCGAACGCACCACGCAATGGACGCGAAGCTGCACCAAACCGGCCCAAAACAACCGTCGCTAAAGCAGACGACAAAGCCGTACCGCCGACGCCACCACCGGCGAGCTGGCACTTCCGCGCGGAGAACGCTGGGTAAATTCTCCGCGCCATCTCTAGTGTGCTCCATCAGTGAAACCCTCCGCCTCATCCTCTTACCGCCCCGCCGCCTCCACCGCGTTGGGAGTTTGTAGTCCTGCACCGCACGAAAGAACCATTTGCTGGTAGAGGTAGAAAGCGTAGCTTTAAAGAGCACTGTCATGACGGTTTGGCTATCAACGGCGAAGCTGTTGAGCGAGAAAATCGTTTGTGCATGGTGTCCGCAGTTAAAAATACCAAGAAAAGGCCGAGCGCTCGTGCACGCGTGCCTCGAGCGCACGTTCGTCAAGCCACGCACACCCACTTAGGGAGATTGGCCAACATTGGCCACAAAGAAACTCCAGCGTTCGCCGTATCGTGGCAACACTTGCTATGAACGAGAAAGACATGCCATAGCGTACGCGAATCGCGATTGTGCGAGGTCACATTGACCAGCTTTCGCTGCCGAGTGCCCAATTTGAATTTCTACCTTCACCGCGCACGCATAGCGCCTTCGGCCATGTGCGAGTTTTGTCAAGAAAATAAGACGATTGAACATTTCCTGCTGTCTTTCCGGTGGTTCTCCTCTCTCCGAAATCTATTCCAGGAGGTTCCCCTCCGGCGCCTGGGTCTTTCCTTGTCTGTTTCGAATTTACTGTCATTTGGGGCATTGGGCTTAGGTTTCTGCCACGGGGATGCTTGGCGCGCCCTTCACGCTTTTATTTCACAATCAGGTCACCTACCCTGTTAAAACACATCTCGTGCTTTCTTTTTCTGGTACGTGTAGTACCGGTTTTGCTTTAGTATGTTATAGTTTTTTTCTTGGGTTCTCAAAATTGTTAACATCACGTCCCGCACATTCTCCACAGCTCTATTTTACCGTTAGTTTGAACTTTTAACCATTTTACCAAATCTGAGTACGCGCCTTTGATTTCAACCAACCAACCAACCGACCTACCTACCGACCTACCTACCGGCCTACCGAGCGACCTACCTACGGACCTACCTACCGACCTACCTACCGACCTACCGACCTACCTACCTACCTACCGACCTACCTACCCCTACCGACCTACCGACCAACCTACCTACCTACCGACCTACCTCCGACCTACCGACCGACCTACCTACCGACCTACATACCGGCCTACCGACCGACCTACCTACAGACCTACCTACCTACCGACCTACCGACCGACATACCTACCTACAGACCTACCTACCGACCTACCTACCGACCTACCGACCGACCTACCTACCTACCGACCTACCTACCGACCTACCGACCGACCTACCGACCGACCTACCTACAGACCTACCTACCGACTTACCTACCGACCTACCGACCGACCTACCTACCTACCGACCTACCTACCGACCTACCGACCGACCTACCTACCGACCTACCTACCGACCTACCGACCGACCTACCTACCTACCTACCGACCTACCGACCGACCTACCTACCTACCGACCTACCTACCGACCTACCGACCGACCTACCTACCGACCTACATACCGGCCTACCGACCGACCTACCTACCGACCTACATACCGGCTACCGACCGACCTACCTACAGACCTACCTACCTTACTACCTACCGACCTACCGACCGACCTACCTACCTACAGACCTACCTACCGACCTACCTACCGACCTACCTACCTACCGACCTACCTACCGGCCTACCGACCGACCTACCGACCTACCTACCGACCGACCTACCTACCTACCGACCTACCGACCGACCTACCTACCGACCTACATACCGGCCTACCGACCGACCTACCTACAGAACCTACCTACTACCTACCTACTACCTACGCCTACCGACCGACCTACCTACCTACAGACCTACCTACTGACCTACCTACCGACCTACCGACCGACCTACCTACCTACCGACCTACCTACCGACCTACCGACCGACCTACCTACCGACCTACATACGGCCTACCGACCGACCTACCTACGACCTACCTACCGACCTACCTACCGACCTACCGACCGACCTACCTACCTACCGACCTACCGACCGACCTACCTACCGACCTACATACCGGCCTACCGACCGACCTACCTACAGACCTACCTACCTACCTACCTACCGACCTACCGACCGACCTACCTACCTACAGACCTACCTACCGACCTACCTACCGACCTACCTACCTACCGACCTACCTACCGACCTACATACCGGCCCACCGACCGACCTACCTACAGACCTACCTACCGACCTACTGACCGACCTACCGACCGACCTACCTACCTACCTACCGACCGACCTACCGACGACCTACCTACCTACCGACCTACCTACCGACCTACCTACCGACCTACCTACCTACCGACCTACCTACCTACCGACCTACATACCGGCCTACCGACCAACCTACCTACCGACCTACCGACCGACCTACCTACCTACAGACCTACCTACCGACCTACCTACCGACCTACCGACCGACCTACCTACCTACCGACCTACCTACCTACCTACCGACCTACATACCGGCTTACCGAGCGACCTACCTACAGACCTACCTACCGACCTACTTACCGACCTACCGACCGACCTACCTACCTACCGACCTACCGACCGACCTACCGACCGACCAACCATCGTTCGTTCGTCCTCCTGTCGTTGTGCGCATGCGCTCTGTACCGCAGAAGAGCCGTGAGTTGTATGTAGAAGCTGGTGTAGGTGACCATTGACTGCACATGGCCCGACCGCTGATATATTTCGCACGGACGAGGAACAGGCCGCGCCTCCAGAGGCTCGGCGTGCATGGCATCTGCTAGATACGGTAAGTCGCGCTTTCAGAGTGGCGTGCGAAAACGTCGACCAAAACAACGAGCTCACTCTGGCCTTGCTCAAAATAAGTTACTTGTAATGCCAAGCCGCCGTCACCCGCGATACCACAAACGATACTAATACTCAGCTTTGCGTTCGTCAATGTTCACCTACAACAGCTTCGCCACTCACGCCCTGGGCGTGAGTGCAAGCTTCCCTGAATTTTTTTCACAATGAGCGAAACATGCGCATACGCAAACGTATACGCACATACGTGTACACATGTAACCACACATGCACATGCACGAACATACCTATACATCAACACACACACACAACAAACACAACACAAACACACAACACACAACACACACACGCGCGCCCGTACACACATGCGCACACAGGCACACACACGCGCACACACGCACACGCGCACACGCACACACGCACCTAGAAGCATCTACGCGCACACACACACACGAGACCACTTGCACGCACACCTATGCACAGATCTATGCACACACGCAAACAGAACGGGGACGCAAACTCGCGTTTGTTCCCTTAGCCAGGAAGTTAGTTTCTTGTCCCTAAGTGCTACTCCTAACATTATTCGCCCCATAACCCGTTGAGCCGATCTAGGTTTGCGTTCCATTTGTTTAGTAAGGCGCCAAGTTTCAGCTCCGTATGTCATCGCCGGCACTCTGCACTGGTTGCATATTTTTCTTTTGAGTGATAGGGCTAGCTTACTTTTCATTATTTGGGAGTGCTTGCCGAGTGCTCCCCAGCCAATACCTATCATGCACTGGATTTCTGTCTCGCGGTTGGGTTCAGCACTAACTGTATGTCCGAGGTATTTATATTCTTTTAGATGCAACGCATCTCATGTTCGCCCCTCTGTCCTTCCTGCGTCTGTCCGGCGTTGTCCGCACAGCTGCGCCTCTCCTCCTCTCCTCTCTCCGATAGCGAACGCTCTCTCCCAAACAGCTGCGGGTCGGCGCAGCGCGCTCTCACTCCGTTTCTAGGCCCGGGGGGCGGCGCTGTGGATGTGCAGTACTCTCTCTCCGCGCTCTCCTCTCCTTCGGGCGCTGGGAATATAAAGCGGCATGCCGCGCTCCGACGGACTCAGTCGACGGTCGTCCGCGTTACGCTTGCACTCTCTCGCAGTACTCGACGAATCGTCGAGCCCCTAACTGTGCACTTTACGGACCACAAGACACTAAAATAATAATAAAGACCGTACTGCAATAAAGACCGTACCTGAGCATACGTGTACTGCATGTGCATTGCATGGTGAAAATGGAAAATTACGCCCAACCCCCCTTCGCGTGAGAATCCCTGCTATAAGCGTAATCAATACGATGGAAAACGCCAATGGAACCCCCCATGAGATGCGTTGCATCACACCAGGGTTCCCGCGAGCGGAGGTGGGCGTATTTTTTGCTTCTTTTAGCGCTTCATTTCCTAAGCTAAAGAGGGTGCTTTCGGCATGCTCATTCCCCATTACTTTAGCTTTATTCACATTTATTGTTAGCCCCATTACTGTAATTTCTGATTGCATTTCCTCAAGCATTTTTGGCGGTGTTCTGCAGTCTCACTCGGCAATACTATATCGTCTACAAAACTTAAAAGTACTCAAGTGTTCTCCGTTTATCCTTAATCTTGTGTTTTCCCAGTCGAGCTTTCTGAATACCCCCTCCAGTCATGCTGTAAACAGTTTTGGTGAAATATCTCCCTGTCTTACTTTCTTTCGCATTGGGAATTTATCGCTTTGTTTGTGAAGTGTTATCCGGCCGCTCATCTCATATATGTCGTCTGCTTTCAGCCCAGCTGCAGTGGGTACTTAGTCAAACGCTTTGTAAATATATTTTTAGGAATATTGCTCGAATATTATTCCAGCCTGCTTTAGCGCCTCCACACGGTCAGGGGATACATGACTCATTATCTGACTAAGTTTCTGTGTGTTTTATGCCACAGAAACGTTTTACTGATCGTTCAGGTCAGCGCAATTTCACGTTTTAATCATCTGACGGCTATCCAAGAAGTTGTCATCAGTACTTTTTGGATTTTCGATCTCAAGATATTTTTTATGGTTAGAAAATATTTCCTTTTATTCGAAATAATCAAAACAAAACCAGTTGGCGCTATGTATTAACATCGTAAAAAGCACCACGATTCCCTTAGGCCGAATAGTAGCACAAGAGAAGGTTATTCTCAGTGTTGCGATCGGCGTACTGGTATTGCGACGATCGTCTGCAATGTTATCGGGTTGAATCACGCGATCCTTCCGTCGCCCGGCTATCGCCAGTTATCCCAGAGCGACCCGGCTGTGCATGCAATGACACGGCGACGCAAGACGCTGCTGCTGGACCGAAGCCGCTGTCCGCACCCCACCGGCGAGGCAAGTAACAATGACCGAAAACGTTGCACGGAGGGATTGACAAAGACATCGCGTGGCATTGATCTTTCGGCGGTAATCGAAGTGGTCCTGCCTTCTTCGACTGCGAGCCGCGCTTCTGGGGTCCCCTTGTTGGCGGGTCTGAGACGCCGCTATTCAACGAGCGCCCAGCGCCGGATTACCAACGGAGCCCAAGCGTCCTACGGTCGCTTCAACCTCGGATGGTCCCAAGGGCTCCGACCTTAGGAAAATTGCACCACGGAAGTCAACCTGACGCTGACCTGTGCGAGAGGGAAAGTGGCTTCTATCAGTGAGTGCGTGGACGTCAATGTCAGTGCCACGGATTTTCGTGATTGGTGCGTTCCTGAAAGCAGCGGGAGAAAGGGTAAAAGGGGGCGGACCCAACCTGGTTATTTATTCTCGCATGCACAGGAGCACAGGACCCTGTTCACTCAGTCAAACGCCATGTAAACATCTGTACATTAAATTTCTTTCGTCGTCCTACTCGGCCCCAATGTTTGCCCCAACTCCGGACCAATGGACGCCATCACCGGTCACGCTACCAGATCCGCAACATCAGTCAGCTGATTAGACTTTCGTGATGATTCGGACCCGTGTCGAAAGCCCACGGGTGTTGACTCAGTTAGGTCCGAAAAGGCGATAGTGTGGCGTTATTGATTCCAAATGGGGACGAAAAATTGTTCGACCTAAGTAACTGGGGTACATTTTTAAGGAATGTTCAGGAAGTTTGATATTAGTCATGGTTCGAAACAACCGAGTTGGGATAGCGAGAAAACTGCCTTGGAATGAAGGAATAGAAACGGGCAACTGGGTTAACTCCACCCGATTCCTCTTCCTCGCGTACCAGATGCAACCTCGCGTCGGGAAAAGTTATGATGGCACAAGTTCTCACGAGTACATCATCCATACAATAACGGATGTTTAAAGTGAATTGACAACAGAATAGAGAGCTCCAAGTAAAAACAACAAAAGCAACTGAAGTCCTACACCAATTTCGCATCGTGACGACACACAGGCGCGGGGGCGCTCTCGTAAATATACTGACAGTCATCATCGTAGAGACGACTCAAAAGATTGGGACTTCAGGCGGCAAAAGACACTTTTATCCCATTTTGCTTGGGGACATGGCGCAGCCAATTTATAACTCACCCTGTATGAACCGAACATTTGTGGACAGCACTCACTTCATAGCTGCGATGTATCCCACAGTAGTAGGACTTGGTATTCCCTGCCAAATTCGCACGCCCGCGATAATGAACCCGCGACCTGACGACGGGTGGGCGGCCTGCAGCTTTGTCTGCTCTTCCCGGAACAGCTGAAAAAGCAAAGCAGCAAGCGAGTTAATGTCTCTTTGGTCTGGTTTCCCAAAACAGTGTTGCTAGCGTGAAGCAAGGGCTTACTGGAGGTATCACCAGCGTCAGCGACCAAAGTGAGGTTTCTACAGAATTTTAGAACCAACTACTGGGCGGCTAGGGAGATACTCGGAAACGCGCGTTAATGACATATTAGTAGAAATTAAGACGAAGAAATAGATGTGGGCAGGTCATCTAGTACGAAGGCAAGATAACCGTTGGTCATTAAGGGTAACAGAGTGGATCGCTAGAGAAGGCAAGCGTGGCAAGGGGCGTCAGAAAGTTAGATGGGCAGACGAGAGCAAGAAGTTTGCGGGGATAAATTGGTCGCAGTTAGCGCAGGACCGCGGTAATTGTAGATTAATGGGAGAGGCCTTTGCCCTGCAGTAGGCGTAGACAGGCTGGTGATGGTGATGACTGGGCGGCTACTATTTTATAAGAACATTTCGGAAAGAACTGAAGACACTCGAAGAAAATCACAATGAAGTGGAGAACGCTCAAGTGAACCCACGCTTTATGCAAAAAGTTGAATAAGTGTGTCGTTATTTTTGGTACCTTACGGGCTTTTCAGATGCAACGGACGACTGTAATAAAAAAAAATGGCCGCTTATCTGCTTGCTTCGCTCCAAGTGTCGCTGAAAGGCGATAGTCGCCTGCCGTACCTGCCACGTAGCTGCCACTTCTGTCCCAGCCACAGTCTCACGCTCTTCTCCTCCAGTTGAAAAAGTAGATTTAACATTCCCGCGTTCTGACTGTAGGGGAGCCATTTCTTGTTAGTGTTTCTTATTGTTCGCGGTGCGACGTCGAGGATCTAGCTCGAGCTATTTGTATTTTTGGACCAAAAAAATCAGCAGAAATTCAGAGAATTATCTGCCAATTCGCACGATTTCGACGCCGCTTGTCTACATAGTAAACTTTTTTCCAGCCAGATTTGGCAGTGAGTTGTCAAATTTGTTGGGTTCTTTTTTATTTTAAGTTTTGTTTTGTTTCTTTTCGTCGCTGATGTTAAGTTGCAACAATATTATTCAGTGTTAATGCGAGCTTGTTGGTACATTTGGGTCACTTTTACTTTGATAACAGCGCTAGGACAGGGCTGAAGGAGCGCCCAGTCTCGTGCCGCCTCCTCTATGTCCTGTCTTTTCTGATGGAGGCGAAAAGCAAAAACGCCCCTGTGCACGAGATTTCGGCGCACGTTAAAGATCTCCAGGTGGCCAAAATTAATCCGGAGCCTTCCACTACGGCGCGCCTCATCGCCTGCGTTGCGTCAGCGCGTTAAACCCTATAATCAATCAATCTCTGTGTCCAGTCCTAGCGCTGTTATCAAACTAAATATTCATTATTCATCTTTATTCGTACGTGCCAACCAACAGCGCGTGGCCTGCTTTTTAATACATGAGACACTATAACGCTGCAAGAGCCAGTTTAAATGCCGACAGATCACTGTTAAAGGGACTCTGAAACGCTTCGGATAAATGCCATCACTCTTTCCTTCATGCCTGGAAACATTTTCAAAGATATAGTTATCAAAAGCACGGAGCGGCAATTTGCCCACCAGCCAGGCCAACGACGCGGGACCCAAAACAACAACTGGTGGCAACTGCTCGCCCCGCCGCCGGGTCACCTCGTCAAAACCCGAACTGAACTTCGGAAAACAGGTGAGCTACCCGAGCGCCTCCCACCCTGGCTCGTCGCACCCGCTCCCACCCCTTCCTCCCTCCCATGACATCCTTAAAGAGCCTTCCTCCCTCCCATGACATCCTTAAAGAGCTTAACGCCATTAGGGCGGAAATGACTCTCCTTCGCCAGGAGAACGCAGCACTCAGGCAGGAAAACCAATCTCTGAAACAGAGAATTACTCCTCAAGTGGAAGAAGCTCCCTCTCCCTCTCCCAATCCCCCACCACCCAAGCGTAAGGCAGTTTCAGACGACTCCCAGTCCGCACCCGCCCTGTCGGACAGAGAGGAACTGGTGGGCAAGCACCTTACCGCTATAGAAGACTCATGTAAGCAGGCGCTCCTGGAGCAAAAGGCAGAATACTCCAACTTTTATCAAGCCCTGCAAGGCAATCTCTGCGTTGTTCAGGCCAACATTGAAGAACTACGAACAGAACTGCACAATTTCACGACGGAAACTTTTGCCCGTATTAACGCTTCCACGGCCCCTCCTGCGGTGAACCAGCCCCCTTATGACACCACGTATGAGCAACAATTAGGAGGTGCTCCGAGTCTGGCTGTGGAATTGCAGAGGGTACGCCCCAATCTGCAGATGCTCATTCAGTCTACGGAGTCACCCCCTGTAGTTATTGTTATACAGGAAACAGGCACTGCAGTTAAGCTCCCGGGTTACAAGGCGTTCCAATGTATAACCAATCCAAAAACTGCGGTCTTGGTTCAACGGAATGCGCCAGCTCAAAGATCTAAGTTCGATAGCGTTGATGTCGCTCATGATCTTGCCCTTAGGATATACATAGTTAACGTATATAGCAGCCCCAAAGATACTGGGTACAAATTTGGTCACATATTTTCTCTCGCTAAGCAGGCAGCCCAGAATCACATGCTGATCATAACAGGGGACTTCAATGCCCCTCATACTGCTTGGGGATGCTCTCATTGTACAAAAAAGGGTCGCTTGATATGTTAACAAATACAAGCACACAGGCTTGTCATTGAGTCAGATTCCTTGATCCCCACAAGAATTGGCAATAGCGTCCAAAAAGACTCCTGCCCAGACTTCACTCTCACTCACAAAATCAAGCACTGCCATTGGACCTGCACTGATTAATCGCTGGGCAGCGATCACTTAATTTTTCAAACGAATATCTTCCTCGACGTTACCATTCCGCCGCAAACCAGACAAACCTATTTTACTAATTGGGAGGAATTCCGGAACGTCCGTGCTAATAACCCCTCGCAAGAAGTTAGCACCGACAACTTCCAGGACTGGGTAGACAGAATCATCTCCGATGCCCGACTTGTAAGCACTCGCTTAGACCCAGAAATTCCTTCGGATGTAATAGACTCCCGGCTACAGCACATGTGGGAAGCATTCAAAAGCATAGAACGCCACTGGCGCAACAACAAGCACGACCGCAAACTCCGCCTGAAGCTAGCTGAGTTATTTAAGTCCATACAAAACCACGCTGCCCAATTAGCGCGAGATCGATGAGGCCAGATCTGTGATCAGATGAAAGGAAACTTCAGTATGAAACGAACATGGTCACTTCTCAGACATCTTTTAGATCCCGAACGGTCCAAGACAACTCAGTTGAATCGACTATCCGCCATAGTTCATAATTTCCCGGGCACAAATCAGCAACTCCTCAATGAGGTACGCTCTCTTTACATCCCGATAGGCGATAGACAGGCTCTTCCGTCCTATTCAGGGGAAGCTAATGCTGAACTAGATGCTGAAATAACGGCGGCGGAGGTACGAGCCGCCCTCCTCCACATTCGCCCAGGGTCGGCCCCAGGACCAGACGGCATCACAAATAAGATGCTCCGTAATCTAGACGACCAATCAATTTCAACACTTACAAAATACTATAACCATTTTTGAAAAGTCGGTGTTCTAAGTCAGTCCTGGAAGCACTCAAAAATTGGCCTGATACCAAAACCGGGGAAGCCGCTCAATATTGATCATCTTCGGGCCATCTCCCTCACTTCATGCATTGGAAAAGTACTAGAGCACATCATCCATGTTCGCCTTATGAATTATCTCAACTCTACTAATTTTCTTCCTGACTCCATGTTTGGCTTTAGATCAGGATTGTCCACTGACGATATTCTTCTTCAACTATCCCGAAAAGTAATTACCCCTCCGTCAAAAATGGACACGGCCGCTGTACTTGCCCTAGACCTCACGAAAGCCTTTGACCGGGTATCACACAAGACAATCTTGCAAGGGCTGGCAACAGCCTCCCCTGGAGAACGTACTTACAACTACGTCGAGGACTTCCTCACGTCTCGCACTGCAATTATTCAGGTGGGAGACGTCACATCAGACGTTGTTAAACTGCCCTCAGTTGGCACTCCGCAGGGTGCCGTACTGTCTCCGCTTTTGTTTAATCTCGCCCTCCTCAACATCCCCAAGAGGCTGGAAAGAATCCCGCACCTTCACTTTAGCCTGTACGCGGATGACATTACACTCTGGGAACCGAGTGGTAGCGATGCCCTCATAGAAGAAGCCCTACAAGCTGGTGCACAGGTGGTTGTCGAAGAGGCGGTGCGGCAGGACTCAACTGTTCATCTCAGAAATGTGAGCTCCTTCTACCCGCGAAGCGTAGATCGGAAGCCCCACCGGACATACAAATTCAGATTGGGACCAACACCGTCCCAACAGTAGGAAGTGTTAAAATTCTTTGTATATTCATACAGCGTAACAGATCAAACACTCAATTTATATCGCAAATTACATCGCATGTAAACCAAACTATCGGCCTAATTCGACGAATAACCACCCGTCACAAAGGACTTAAGGAGACAGAGACTCCAGCTGGTACAAGCTTTCGTAATAAGCCGCATCACCTACTCACTCCCTTATCTTCATGTAACAAAAACCGAACTGCAAAAAATTGATGGCCTCATTAGAAAAGCTTATAAGGCGGTCGTTACGAGTGCCCATGCACGCATCCACTGCTCCATTCGAACGTCTGGGGGTCTATAATACCGCGGAGGAACTCGTGGAAGCCCATCATATTAATCAACTGCGGAGGCTTTCGGCAACCTCCACCGGAAGGCACATACTAGATCGTCTGAAGCTGCACGCCCCTTTAATTACTGATAAGAGACTCCCCATTCCCCGCGATACGCATGCGTGTCTTATAGTCCGCCCCATACCGCGCAATATGCACCCCATTCATCACAAGGGTCGCAGGGAGCATAGAACACGAGAGCTGTGCCGGCACTTTCCAATAAATCCAGGCATACTTTATGTCGACGCGGCGGACTATCGACACCACGCCGCATACGCAGTGCCAGTAGTCGACCGACCAAATGCCCCCCTATCACCTCCCTCTCTGTCCGTACCACCTGTCCCGCGACGGCGGAAGAGACAGCAATTGCTCTAGCCTTAACTCAACGGCCAGCCCCCGGAGTCGTAATCTCTGATTCGAAGAAGGCCGTTCAAAATTTCTCCTGGGGTCTAATAACCCCACAAGCCCTCCAAATTCTCTCCAAAAATCCACCCACCACCCCGATAGAACTGATCTGGGCCCCAGCGCACACCGGTGTGGAGGGTAACGAGGCGGCCACGCTACTGCTCGAGAACTCACTATCCGAGCGGGCCCCAGGCTTGTCCCCTCCCACGGTGCCAGATCGGCTCGAGATAGCCTTCTCAGCTATCACGACTTGGTCCTAGACTACCGTCTCTCCCGCCGCGCGTCTCCCCCCGCGCATGTCAGACTTAATAACTCCCAGGAACGCACGTGGTGGCTCTTGCAGGCCGAAACTACGCAGATGACACCGTTCGAGCTTGTCTACGGAAGACGGCCGACTACAATGCTTGACGCCATGCTTCCGCATGTAGAAGACGACGACCTCAACGCCGACGTCCAAGGATACCTTCAACGTGCGGAGGAGGCCCGCCAGCTCGCTCGAGTTCGTATAACGGACCAGCAGCTGGTGGATGCCGGCCGCTACAACCTCCGACGCCGAGACGCCGAGTACCAACCAGGGGATCGTGTGTGGGTTTGGACCCCCATTCGACGACGCGGACTCAGTGAGAAGCTTCTGCGACGGTATTTCGGACCCTACCAGATTCTACGACGTGTAGGCGAATTAACCTACGAAGTGATCCCCGGTGGTGATTCCGGCACATCACGACGACGCACGCGACCCGAAGTCGTCCACGTGGTTCGCCTCAAACCGTACTTCGCAAGATGACGAACTCTGTTGTTGTTTTGTTGTGGCTGTTTGTTCGGATTGTCGTTTTATTTTAGCATCGGGTCGATGCACTCTTAGAGGGGGGGGTAATGCCGCGAACCATGTAAGGGTTTGTTTATTTATTGTTTGTTTTTAATGCCCGGCCGCGTCCGGCTCTGTTATCTGTGTCCCAGGCGAAGCGCGTGTTCCATTCTTTATTTTTATGCCGCACGGGCTATCTCATTCAGATAAGCAGAGTGTTTCGCCCTAACGCCGCTAGCCCAGAATAATCTTCTGTGATCTACAATGTTCTGGATGTGAATCGACGTTTCCAGAAACTCTCGCGCCGAAAGATAAAAGCCTGCACAGCAGACGCCGTGGCATTCGATTCTGCGACGCTCGCCGACGCAAGTCACTTTGTTGACCGCTCTTTCGCCGCCTCTGTATTCTTTTCAGTTGTTAGGGGAGCACAAGTTCGCTCCAACAAACTTGTTTCTCCTTCAAGACAACTGTGTCGTCATTGGCTTCGTGACAATATTCACCCCTCACTATTTCCCTCCCTCAACTGTCCTTCGTGCGGTGCTCTAGCCACCGTGTCGCACTCCATGTGGGCATGTCCTAATGATCCCTTCCCCTCCATAGCGTGTGACGAGCAGTGGGAGGGGGCGCTGGGTAGCTCGTATCCGGGGATCCAAATCTCCCTGGTGAACCGAGCCACCGCTGTCGCCGTCAGGCTCATGCCACCGGCCACCCCGCCCTCTTAACTGGCGTATACAATAAAGTTTCTCTCTCTCGCTCTCTCCGTTTGACTGCACGCTTGAATGACAGCCATGAGTTAAAGCCCTGAGTGATAATGATTGATTGATTGTGGGGGTTTAACGCGCCGACGCAACGCAGGCGATGAGGCGCGCCGTAGTGGAGGGCTCCGGATTAATTTTGACCACCTGGGGATCTTTATCGTGCGCCGAAATCTCGTACACACGGGCGTTTTTGCTTTTCGCCTCCATCTGAAAAGCGGCCGCCGCGGCCGGGAATCGAACCCGCGACCTCGTGCTCAGCAGCGCAACGCCTTAGCCACTGAGCCACCGCGGCGGGTGTGAGTGATAATGTTTTTAACACGAAAGTGTTTTATTCACGGATACACGAAGATTTTGCTGACGACATATCCGTCACGGAAGTGACGCCAGTACAACGAAGAAAGCGGCCTGTAAAGGGTGCACCCCTGCACGCAGGGTCTTTTTGCGGGGAAGCAACCTTTTGTACTAAAGAGTATAAGGGGATAACTACTCAAGAACTCACGAAAAGCATCTTAAGGTTAAGGAAAAGCGAAACGCAGCTATAATGAAGCATAGAGCTCTGTGGGGGTATAACAAATATAAAGTAGGAAGTAGTAAGATGAATGTGGAAAGCAGTAATGGTTCCGGGTCTCACATTTGCGAATGCTGTACTCTGCTTAAAATCAGACGTTCTATCAGGTCTTGAAGTGAACCAGAGAACGGTAGGACGTTTGGCCTTAGGCGCGCATGGAAAAAGAACTAACGAAGCAGTACAGGGAGATATGGGCTGGGTGTCGTTAAAAGTTAAGCTGGGTGTCGTTACGAGTAAAATGTGTATTGAGATGAGGTTGAGAGCCATGGATCAACGAAGGTGGACACCTAAGGTTTTTAGGTACCTATACTTAAAAAGCGTGGACAAGCAGTGGTTAAGGAAGACTAGAAGGCTAACGATGAAATACGGAAAAACAGTGGAGAATCCAAAACAGCCAAGATAACCAAAAAAGAGGCAAGGCAGATTGAAACGAATAAATGGAGAGAAAAAACGGAAGCTAAAACGTCATTAGAGATGTACAGGGCTGAGAAATAGAACATCAGAAAGTTAAATTTCTATGATAATTCCTAGGGCAGTGCTTTGCTTTTTAAGGCTAGAGTAGGTTGCTTGCCAACTAGGAGCTGTGCGGGGAAGTATTCACAAAATGATGGGGTATGCATGGTCTGCGGAAAAAAACAGAAACGTGTTAGAATGTGAGGGTATCCATCCAAATCTACATGAGGGAAATATTCGGCTTCCAGAAGCCCTAGGATTTAAGGGTAGTACAGAGGAAGCTAACTTCACGGCTGTCGAGGGGACGAAAAGAAGATTACAATGCTGGTGGACGAAAAGCCGAGAGGGGAACATTGCCTAGGACAGTTACCACCTGTAACAGAAAAAAGTATTTTGGGCCTAATAAGCTTTTTGTGCCTGCCCTAAGCAGCGCTAGTATTAAACCAAGAGTATAAAACATAGGTATATTAGTCCTTTTTGTTAAGATGACATGTCATCACCCCGCTACAAAGAGGAAACCAATAGCAATCATCATCATCATCACCAGTACGTTAGATCGGGGTTGTTCGTTTGCGAGTTTTATGTTTTAACACGAAATTGCTTTATGCCGGGATACACCAAGATTTTACTGGCGTCATATCCGTGACGGGAATGACGCCAATACACCTTTGCCGAAGCGACCCGCCAGCAGGACTTTGCTCGCCAAGCCCATCCACAACACAGCCGCCGACCCACAAATCATACTCAGCTGCAGATTTCGCTGCACATTTCACTTTCGTGTTTTACTGATTCCTATGACAGAGGAATGAACTGCAGTTTTTTTTTTGAAACATTAGGAATCACCTCACTGATGACGTTGGCTAGTGGGATGTTTTGATGTTTGTATTTGCTTCCCGTTGCTTTCAGCGCTTTGGTTTATTCTGTTAGCAGGAGACGCGGAAAACTCTGAAACGTGAAACATTTTTCGTGAGAACGACGCCTGTCGGAGTCGCAATGAAGTGGAGCAAGTTATCAAACGCCGTTTTTAAAGACGATAGTCTTTCTTGAGCTATTTACACCCAGAAATTTTGGTCTGTCTGTTTGTCTGTTTGTCTGTCTGTCTGCCTGCCTGCCTGCCTGCCTGCCTGCCTGCCTGGCTGTCTGTCTGTCTGTCTGTCTGTCTGTCTGTCTGTCTGTCTGTCTGTCTGTCTGTCTGTCTATGACTCGATTTAGCCCCCCGGGCTGTGAAACAAAATCTTTGCAATAGTCTTATATACTCACAGCCAAATCTAAACGTATAAGTCCAGTTTAATATTCATACTTGTCAACATTGTTTAAAAAGAACAAGATATTACACAAATTAAAGACAGAAAATTAATACATAAGGGATGTCCACAGCGTTCCTCAATAAAAAAATTTATAGATGCTTGATTTTTGCGAAATGAAATACTACATCCACTTCAGAAAAAAAATTCACTCCGCCACCTGCTGTCGCCAGCGCCACTATATAGTTTCTGGCGGCATTTTAAGATATCAAGCCGCAGCAGTGACGAAAGGTTGCAAAAGATAGGATTCCACTTTCTGCTTGGAGCGCAAATAGACTAGATCAACGTGGTTCTATAACCGTTGTAGTAGGGAGCCTCGATTCACACGCGTCTCCACCGCATGGCAGCGCTGGCATCAAGACACCCGGCCTGGAGCAGTGGAACGCGATAAATTTAAAATGATTTAAGCAAACCTTTCGCGTCTTTACCTTGGGAGGAGCGCGACGCAAGAGGAACAACAATGAGAGGTGAGCGGGAAAGCTAAGGGAGGCATTTACTTGGCAAATGTCGACAAAGACTATTGTCTTTTGTCGACATTTGCAACGAAAGGAACAGATACGCGGCCAATTGTTTTCAAAATATCGACCACAGATGTAGGTTGCCTTCACGGCTTCTTTCAAGCTTTTGGAGCAGAATGTGCGCCTGATAAGTTGGTCCATACGCTGATGTGTTCGCTTGTCGTCTCCGTGTGCGGTGGTCAGACGCATAATGCTGGTTCATTGCATTGTAAAAAAACAAACAAAAAAGAACACGCGAGTCTGCAATCACTTACGACAAAGCTATGCATAAGCTTAATCTGGACTGCGATCTCAGCAGGCTTACTACTATTTTTTTATTAATCCCGAGAGGGGAATTGTGTCCGGCATCTTTATTGAGAGGGCGTCTGTGTCTCGCAAAGAAGTGAAAGATGGCAATGTGCGAATAAAATCGCGTAGTATGGTTCGTGAAGGTTCTATAACAGCACGTTTCTGCAACATTAGCAAATGCTACTGCTGAACTTCACTGTTGTAGCTAAGCCAATTATTTGACCTACATTAAAAGAAAACACGTTATGGGGGATCATTCCTTTGTTTCATATTTTAATATTGGAAGTTTATTTGCCCATGGATGAACTTATGTACGATGTTTAAAGCGGGGCAGTGAAGACAAAATGCGAGTTTGGTTCATTCAAAAGATTGCCTCGTTAGAATCATACTGACACCACTTTTAACGTAAAATTCGCTCGAATAAGCCGTATAATTAGGAAAAAAGGAAATGGCCATGCGACCCATTAGCTCATTTCCCACAACAGAAGATATGCTGTCATACCAGCCACCTCTGCAATTAGCGGAGGCCGGAAAAATAAAACGCAAATTAGGCAGAACTTATAAGCTCACCGAACGAGCTATTTGCGCTTAAATTTGGGGCACATTCTTTTTGTATCAGTAAGAATGGTGGGAGAAACAGTGGAAGTTACGAAGGTACACGTAAACAGAAGTACCAATGCGTACTGCTGTTGGTACTGCGCGCAATATGCTTCGCTTAGATGCGCAGCAATGCAGGGCTTTGGGGTTGTCTCAGACGACACTGGCCGATTGACGCAAGCGACGGTGTCTTACGTGACCATATTTGTCGAGCGAGCACGATGTTTCACGAAACGTATATTTTCTCCATGAACAAAAGCCATCTTTAAATACATTCGCAAACAAACCAAAGGCAGAAAGCTGCTTGCCGCGGTGTGGTGACTCCATCTAGTTTGAATAAGAGTAAGCAAGTCTCCACTCCACACCAAGTTGAGCTGAAAGACCTGTTCTTATGATGTAATTGCAAACGGCGTTCAAACACACATTTTGGCGCTAGGATAAAAAATGTAGCTTAAATTGATTAATTTCGCGGTGAATATAAAGCATCGTTTGCTTCCGGAAAAGCGCTGGGGGCACTATAGAACACGAGATCTTTCGAATAATATCAACTTGTAGTTTGTCTTCATGGACCCTTTAAAAATCGTCACTCGTTTGAGACAAAAAAAAAAAAAAAAAAACGCCGTACCTTGAGTAAGTCCAGTGCGCTTCTCATAGTGGCTTCATGTATTACGATTTGGCTTGTGAGGTTACTGGGCGAGCATATGTCAACAATGGCATAATGTAAGACCTTCTTTGTCGTCCAGTACTCCGTTAGCTTCTTCGTGGCCACTCCACTGCTGACTCTCGTGGTCACTTCGGTCACTTTTCTGAAAAGTTGCGGAACAGCACCGAGTAAAAATTTTAAGCACCACACCTGGCTTTCAATTCGCTTTTACCGGAAACGGAGCACACAAGCTGTATTCATCATCGAAATTTCAAAGCACAGCTTTATGTAGACAACACATTACACATTTCGGAGTGCGTCGAACGCGAACTGAACACGAGCCAAAAACAGTATTTCTATAGAAGCCGAACACGAACTATGCCTGGAACTGGATCTAAAATAATATAACTTATAGTCTCCGACAGAGAGGTTCGACCATGCCCAGTTGATAGTGCACAATAAGGGTCGTTTGCTAACTTCGATTTGGTACGCTTACCTGGATTATCTATTCGCAACAATTCAGTACCAAAAAAAAAGCAGCCCTGTGTATATCTCTTAACTACACTCTCAGTACAGAGTAGGAATATTAAACTTCAACAATCGACTCCACCATGACGTGTTGACTGCTTAGTGGCGTTGTTCTGCCTGCTGAACGCATAATTCATAGCACGAAACTGTCATCGCTAACCCTAACCACACCCTTGCGCAAATCCACACGCCCACAGCATACCTTTTCACTCCCCGATGGAAAAACACGGGCTTTCAATTTACCGGCGCATACGAGGGCCTTATTAATGTGGAATAATCTTCCTGGGCGTATCAGGTATCGCAGATCATTTCGTGAACACGGGTACAGCCATGTTTGATGCCTAGTAATATTGCTTCTATTTTACTCACATTCTTTTTACCCTGATTCATATTTGTATATCCATATTTGTAATATTTGAGATTCTTTTTGAATGACTTTGGTTTTGCATTTTGGGTATGAACCTTTCGTAAGCCTGATATCATTTGCGTATGCGTTCGCACATTGTATACCCGTGGCTTCGAATTTGCTTTATGGTGCTTTGGCTGTCAATATGTACCGTGTAGTTCCTTTTTTCCACTTCTCGCGCCTATCAGCCAGCCCTCGCATTCTTTCATTCCTTCTCAGTGATAGTTTCCACACCTGTTTTGTTTTTGTTTTTTGCTTGAAATCTTACCTTTTATATAAGTTTTTTTTGCATGCTTTTGTTGTTGTCCGCCGTTTCATTCTCCTAAATTTTCACCTCCCTTACCGAATGCTCTAGCATTTTCATGCCTGTAAAGTATAAAATGTATAAATAGCCATAAAAATTGCCCTAAACTACGGCCGCATATAAGGGAATGCCATTGGCATATTTGCAGTTATTTCCAGTCGTGCGATCATCAGAATTAAGAAACTTTATGTATTTCATAATGCAACAAAATATGACAAGCGCCTGTATCCAGTCTCGGAGCAGTTCAATGGTGTTTATTTTAGGGGCGAAGCACCTTAGGGGCTCGGCCTGTCGAGGTCTCATCTCGTCGTCGCCTCATGTCATCGCAGTGTCATGAAAGGAGCCATGAAGAGAAAATACAACTTCGTTTAATTTGAAATAACTAGGATTCAGTATCTCACTCAGCTCCATTACAGCCACAAAAGATGTTTTTTTAACGAAAAAAAAGCAAGAAGTACTTAAAAACTTTCAAATTTTGCGCCACAGTGACGTGTTATGAGCAAGAATGACGTCATACGGGCCAACAATAAAACATAATTTTCAGTGCGTTAACTGCACGTTAGCATTCAAGTGATGCAGTCAAATGGAACTAGAGGCCCCATTACAGACGTCTAGCCATGTGTCGTCGCGACAGGTCAGTTAGGCGGCCGCCAATCGCCCGAACAAGGTTCCGTGACGTCATAGAAAAGTTGCGGGAAATTGGCTAAGGGGTCGCCACGGCTTCACACGTTTTCTTTCGTATCTCCGTTATTTGTTCGAAGATTGCGATGATATTGGTATCATTGTTATCAGGACTAAGCAGTCTTTCTAATAAATCCAACTGGTATTTTGTCTTCATGGCTCCTTGAAGTCACGGTAATAAACACCGGAACACTCGCTCTCCAAACCTCGCACTAGAACGTAACACGTACTAAATAAGACGCCGGGGCACTCGTTTTCCAATGTCTCGCGCTAGAACGTTTTATCTATGTGGGAAAAACGCGTACTAACACAATACACCACGACATTAGTTTTTTAGCGCCTCGCGCTAGAACGCTTCGCGCTTCAAAGACACGAGACTTTTACAGCAAAGCTGTATACCTCTAGACTCCCCCCCCAACAATGGTTTCATCTCCTGGGGGCAAAAACGCCAAGGCGCCAAGAATGCATTTGTACACTGCATGATCTGCCCCTCCTCAGGTTTCCTGTTAGTTGCGATGGCTGGGATTTTTTTTTTGTTTCAATACGTCCTCGTACACAAAATAGTTGTGAACACAACATTGTGGCCCCTGCTGACGGCGAATTGACGCTTACTGACTTTGGAAGGAATTTGCTTCATGTGTAAAAATATCAACGAGCACAGCAAAATAATTTACTTATTTGTTTTGCTGAGAACACCACATTGTTTTTTTTTCTGAGCATCACACAAATGAAGGCCCTGCATTTGAGTTTCGTTAAGACTGATTGATTGTAGGGTTTAGCGCGCCGACGCAACGCAGACGATGAGGCGCGCCGTAGTGGAGGGCTCCGGATTAAGTTTGACCACCTGGGGATCTTTAACGTGCGCCGAAATCTCGTACACACGGGCGTTTTTGCTTTTCGCCTCCATCAGAAAAGCGGCCGCTGTGACCGGGAATCGAACCCGTGTCCTCGTGTGAGTCTCGTTAAGAACAAACTGACATACATTGCTCTCATCAAATGACTTCAATGAGACTAGGGTGTCCTGGGTTTAGGGGAAAATTCAGATATTGATTACAGGCCCCCGGAAGTGGGTCGTGGAGCCGAACCCGGCAGCAGTGCAACGCCGGGACAACCCGGGGCGCCGGAGGAGCAAGCGCCTTCGCGGCGCCAACTGGCAAAAATTAGTTTATTATCTTGAGTCGAAATAGGACTCGTATCAGATAATAAGCTGATAAGAACACATAAGTCGCGTGTGCATATTGCGGCATACCGTGTATGTTCCGGTCGGTCAGCGACTACCTGCGAACCGCTGCCTTTTCACAGCAATAGTGCGATCTAATTTAAGGGGACTCACCCGTTAACATTCATATGCGACGTACTACTCCATGAGTCACGGGCTCAAAAACAATTGTGCACAAATACCATAATTACCCAATTCTATCGCGCCCCTGATTCTAACGCGCACCCGATTTTCCAGGCAAAAAACCGAAAAAACTTGCACCTCCGTTTGTAACCCACAAGGAACTTTGTGAGCAAGAACAACGAATGCGAGAGAAACCAGCGATTTATTCCCCGAAGTAACCTCACTCATCTCGCTCCTCATCGCTCTCCGCTGACCACAATATCTCGTCCTCGGTGCCGTCAAGCGCGTTCGCGATGCCACACTTCTGAACGAACGTTCAACCATGTTCGTTGGGATCGTGGTCCACACCTCGCATGCCCATCCCGCGAGCTTCTCCAGAGGCATACGCTTCAGCCACCCGCTCGTTGTGAACGCGTGGGAGCCGCTCGTAAGCCGCGGAAGCGGCGCACCTTCGTTGCCGCTGCTGCCATTGATGTTATCAAGCATGCAAGTGGAATAATTTGACGATTAGTGTGAACGCTGAAAGAAAAGCCTAGGTGCCTAGATCCGAAAAATTGTTGCTAAAGGCTTTGGTGCCATCTTGAGATGGAGATGGCGATGGGTGGAACGAAATGTCAGCTGTTTCGGCAGTTTCGGTTTCGTATCCGATTCTACGCATGCGATTTTTCGGCCTATTTTTGCGGAAAAAAGGTGCGCGTTAGAATCGGGTAAGTACGGTACGAAAAGTTTTGCAGATCCATGAAAGTGCCCCAAACGGCCTAGTTTGCTTATTTTGGAAATATGTCACTTCTGAACTGAAAAAAAAAAAAAAAATAAAACTCTCGCATTGTAAGATCGCTAGCGCCATATAATGAAGACTACATAAACTAAATGGCATTTCTTGCTTATTTTTCATTTCAGTAAAGATTGCAATATTAACAGTGAATCTGTTTAGCAAATCGCAATTTTTCATGTCCGCAGTCAAAAACACCAAGAAATTTCTGAGCGCGCGCACGTGAGCGCGGGCCTCTCGGCGACCGGCAGGCAGTTAACAAAGCCTAGCGCTCCCCTGCGTACGTTCGTCAAGCCAAGTATACCCACATAGGGAGAATGGCCAAGATTGCCCCCCCCCCCTACCACACACAAAAAAATGAAACAGCAACAACAACAACAACAACAACAACAACAACAACAAAAAACAAACAGAAAAACTCAGCGTTACCCGTAATCGTGGCAACACTTGCTCGGAAGGCGCGTTATAGCGTAGCCCCTCCAGGGTGATGTCCAACGATTATCACTTCCAAACAAATAAAAAAAAGCTCGCACTTATAGCAACAATGGTGGAGTACAGGTAGGTGCAGCAGTGAACAAGAAGCAAATCGGCTACAATTGTGGACTTGAACCTTCACGATGGCCGGGAAGGTTGCGTACAGCGTCACTACCTTCAAGTATTACGCCTTAGTGTGAGCTTCTTTTTTTTTCTGAAAGAAGCAAACTAGGTTGTTAGGAGCTTTTTGATGGATTTATAAAACTTTTTATATTGGCGCACGATGCTTTTGAAGGCCGTGGGTCATATTCAGGTGAGTCAGACTAACACGCAGTATAATGAACGTTTACGAACCGAGCAATCGCGTACCTCTCTAGCCTACGTGCTTCTTGCACACAGACGTCATGCATCACAGCCACGAATACGTTAGAGTATTTTAGTATAGCTTTTGCGGCCTTTGCGTACGCGTAACGCTAAATTTCTCGCTTACCGCAGCCTGGACAGCGTGAGAGGTACGTAGCTAAACTTTATAGGGTGCCTTGATTCACGCACGTCCTCCGTACAGGGTGGAGACACGTATACGCTGGCGCCGCCATTTTGGGTCACTCGCTCGCCGCCGCAGCAAGTCACTGTATCAAAACCGCGCTAAAAGTTCGCGCCAACGCGGTTTAGCTGGCGAAGTTTGAATGGTCTCATCTGTTTCGCTGTTGCTGGGTCTTGTGGGAAAGTAAAAGAACAGCGCGTTGGGCACTTTGACCCAATAGCGGCGGCACGGGACCGTTCGAGGGGTGTCTCCACCCTGTACGGCGGAGCTGGCATCGAGGCACTATAAAACGTTATAAAGCTGACTGCGCCACTTGTGGGACAGAATGAGAGGCGCCAATGCATGTACAGTGAAATCTCGTCGACACGTTCTTCACGGGAACCGGAAAATAAAACGTATTATGCGAAAATCGTATTATTCAAACAGGTTATAAACAGGAGGAAAATATGCATACTCCGTCAGCAAGACCCTCTTACTGATAAACGTTGACGTTGCTGGTAAATTTGTGCGGTACTTTTCAACGTTCAGGACTACATTCTTCAGCAACGTAAAAAAGAAGCTAGCGGTATTTTCCTCTTGCCCGGGCGCTGTTCTGTACGACAATTTGTGTGGCGCCCTAAATCGTCAAATCCAGCCTCCAGACGCTTGAAAGTCTCCTGTGTGCAAGAAGAGCGCGGATATGTCAACTTTCTCGCGTAGAACTGGCCCTTCGACGTTGACTCCTGGCGCTCTAACTCCCTTGAGGCCTGCAAAGCGGTAATCACACGACGGAGCGTTTCAGCGGAGAAATCCGAGGGAGGTTGTGACGTCACCGTAGGCAGACTTCCGCTCGGCCAGCTCCTTCTATCACACGGCGCACCGCTCCGACTTCCGATCCGATCGGAGCTGTGCGCCGGAGAGAAACCGTGACGTAGGGGTCACGTGGCGTGCAGTCCTAGGAGCCAAACGGCGAATTTCTTCGTCGCGTGAATACCCCTTTTAACCAGGACGTCTTCCGATACGATTATGATGCGTTTCGCAAAATGGCGCAGTGTATCTCCTGACGTATCGTCATCGTTTGACGGAGCGGCCATGGCTGGCAGCGATGTTTTCGCCGCAAAACCGACACTACCGCGGCCCCAGCGTCTCCGCAACGTACACATCGTGCCTTTTGGAAACCGGTTCGAGCTAGTATAGCGAACAATAAACGTAAGATCTCTAGAAATGTCGGCCAAGATCCACTTTTGTGATCGTATTATCCAATGTTTGGCAAAAATGTGATCGTATTAAACGTGCAAAGATGCGTTATTTCAAAGGGATGTTGGCCGGGAATAAAAAGAAAAAACGTATGAAGCCGAAAGAGGTATTATACCGAATCGTACCAACGAAATTTCACTGTATTCTGTGTCACTTGTTGAATGTGGCGCTATACCAGCACGATGCTGTCGCCGCTTGTAAACCGATGTCACATCGGTTAGCAGAGCGAAGAAACTGTTCGCTGCTGAACTCAGCAGGCGACCGACGTCACTGCGTGGGCTCAGAGGCAAAATCTGTTGGCGTGCACGCGTAAGTGTGCCGACCGCGTGACGGGCGCCATACGGGGACCGGCTCTTTGTTGTGCTTTAACTCTGTTATTACATGAGAAACAGGTGGACCTCTCCGCAAAAAAATTAGCAGTTGCTTAGCTCGGCTATGCCAGGATATACGTAGCGTGAGCTAAGGTTCAGCTGGTTATTCTTACGTTTCCTGGTTGTCTATACGCTTAGATGATTATTATGCTTACTGCTGCTAAAACGATTTCCAATCCGATCCAATCCGATCCAACCCAATCCAATCCAATCCAATCCAGTTAGGTGCAGTACAGCCCAGTCATTGCTCCTCGCGCATGCGCAGCACGGCTTTGCAGGAGCCACACGAAACGGCTATCAAGAGGCTACGGCGCAGCGTCAGACTTGGCTACAGACTTGACTTGAGCACACGCCGGCACCAGTGCGTCTGCCGCGGCTATGACGTCACTCCTCTGGAATGCACAGACCGGCGAATGTGCAGACCCAATTCTTTACACAGCCGTACTCCAATTGGATTGAATTGGATTTCCAATCCAATCCAATTTAATACAATCCAAATCTAATCCAAATCCAATCCAATCCAATGCTCCTCGCGCTTGCGCAGCACGACCTTTCAAGGTCCACGCGAAACCGCTCAAGCTCGGCTGTAGCATACGCTACGAAATTTGCGCCGTCCATCCGGGGACACGAAACGATCGAGAAAGTGGGAAAACGGGAACGTCAAACCGAGCCCCTAGCTACGGTGAACTATAGTATTGTAATAGTAGCAAAAGCGGCGCCCGAAACTTGACGCTAGAAATCCAGGAAACGCTAGGGGCGCTGCTGAATACTGGAGGGGACGCAGCGTAGTGGATAGATTATTTGCCTTCAAATCGACGTCCACGGGTTCAAATACTAGCGTAGGACAATTCAATTGATTATGAGGTTTAACGCAACGACGCGAGCGATGAGGCCTGCCATAGTGGATGGCTCTATTAATTTTGATCACCTGGGCATCTTCTCGAAATCTCGAACACACGGGCGTTTTCACTTTTCGCCTCCATCAGAAACGCGGCCGCCGCAGCCGGGAATCGAATCCGCGTACTTGGGTTTAGCATTTTAACAGCAGAGCGCGCGCCTCGTGAGGGGCGCCCGGCGTTGGCCAGCTCGACCTTTGAGAACACGCAGCCCGGCGCTCGGGGCGTGATCTTTCGCGCGCTGTTCCACTCGATAGTTCACGTGCGTTCCCTTAAGTGAGCAGCACAGACGCCGAGTTCGCGAATCCAATTGCCGCGGGTTCTAGCGCGTGCTAACGAGGTCTACTTGGGGAGAGATGTGAAAGGCTGCGGACAAAACGATCCGGGCCTGCCAGTTCTAGGAGAACTTTCCGGGGCAAGTTCGTAAATCCATGTGAAGTGCAACAGCCGGGTCCCGGACGAAAGAGAAGGGGCCGCCAGCTCTGCTGTTTCTCCAGCCTTGCACTACTAGTGCAAGTTGCACCATTTTTTTGAAGATGTATGAAATGCACGTAAAATTTATTTTGAACGAGAATTGAAATCTAGATAATTTGCATTGTTTGGCAGCGGAGCTGTTACAATAGGATTTCATAGAATTTTTGATCCCATCATATCAAGGCGCCTTGCAGCAAAGCCAACTTTGTCGACGTGTCTCAAAAAGCGCGAGGCGTTACAGCGAGGCGTTCGTGGATATGCGTTTCTTTGTGTCCGTTCTAATAGCAGCTACAGAGGCGGGAAAACAGTACTCCTCTCTCTCTCTCTCTCTCCTCTCTCTCTCTGTCCAAATGCGTTTGAAGCGCGAGGCATTCCGCAGCACGCGCCTTAACCCGGCAGTATTAAAGGGGCCACGAAGGCAAAATACAAGTTTGCTTTATTCGAAAGATTTCGTGTTTTATAGTGTCCCCAGCGCTTGCCCGGAAGCAAACGATGCTTTATACATTGCGAAATTAATCCATTTAAACTAAAATTCTGATCCTCGCGCCAAAACGCATAGTTATATGCATTTTTATGCATCTGTATATGTATTTTTACTCACTGTATTTTCAATACGAGAATAAACTGAAACTGAAACTGAACTGAAAACGTGTGTTTGAACGACGTTTGCAATGACATCATAAGAACGGGTCTTTCAGCTAAACTTGGTGTGGAGCGGTGACTTGCTTACTGTTCGTCAACCTAATGGCGCCACCACACCGCGGCAAGCCGTTTTCTTTCTTTGGTTAATTTCTGCCCGCATTAAAGCTGGCTTGTTTTTGTTCATGAAGAAAATAATCGTTTCGTGAAACATGGTGCTCGCACGACAAATATGGCTACGTAAGACACCGTCGCTTGCGTCAATCGGCCAGAGTCGTCTGAGACAACCCCAAAGGCCCTGCTGCGCATCTAAGCGAAACATAGCGCGCGCAGCACCAAAAGCAGTACGCACCGGTACTTCTATGTTTACGTGTGCCTTCGTAACTTCCACTGTTTGTTTCACCATTCTTACTGATATAAAAAGAATGCTGCCCCAAATTTACGCGCAAATAGCTCGTTCGGGAAGCTTATAAGTTCTGCCTGATTTGCGTTTGCGTTTTCCGGCCTACGCCAAGTGCAGAGCTGGCCGGTATGAGATCATAGCTTCTGTTGCGGGAAATGAGCTAGTGGGTCGCATGGCCATTCACATGTTTTCCAAATTATACGGCTCACTTGAGCCAAGTTTACGTTAAAAGTGGTGTCAGCATTATTCTAACGAGGCAATCTTTTGAATAAACCAAACTCGCATTTTGTCTTCGTGGCCCCTCTACAGACACAACCTACGGTGTAACGCGTAGGAGACTGATGAAATGCATTTGTAAGGGTAAGGCTTCGGAAAGGGATCGCGAAGTTATTTCGAGAAGTTGTGGCGGAAGCAAGCTGTCTTAAATAAACTGTCATTTAAAACTTGAGAAGAAATAGGAAACACAATTAAGCAAAAACGCATAAAAAATAATTCAAAACATACAACTTCAATATGCAGTAGGCGTACTCTTCAAGTAATCTAATCGATGTACACTTTTGGGTTTTCTTAACGAACATTCTTTAATTGGCGCGCTTTGGCCGTAGATGTGTCTACGCCGCTAACGGTGACAGATCAAATTGTGGTGAAAGTAGACGTTGATGCCTTCTAGGTTTGTTGCATCGCTTTCAAGAGAAAAATAGGTGTCGGTCGCCATTCGCACGGGCGTGACTATATTCCATCCACCCCCGAGGAATCCAAAAACTTCGGAAAACAGGGTGGCCCCTGCACTGTCATTCCTTTCTACGGCAAAGCCCACCATGCTTTGTGTGGATGCGTCCTTGAAGGAAGAAAAAATCCCGGGTCATCTCTACTAACGTGAAACCTTGGGAGGGGCGAAGCATGCAGTGTGGTAGTGTATTCCTGACGCTTTGGCGTTTTTGTCAACGGACATGAAACCGTTGGTGGGTAGAGGTATACAGTTTTGCTGTAAAAGTCTTCTGTCTTTGAAGCACGAAGCTCTGTAGCGCGAGGCGTAAACGAGTGTCCTGGTGGTTTTTTAGTACGCGTTACGAAGCGCTCCAGCCCGAGGCGTAAACGAGTGTCCGGGTGCTTTTTTAGTACGCGTTGCGTTCAAGCGGGAGACGTAAACGAGTTTCCGGGTCTTTCAGTACCTTGACCACATGAGATGACGAATGCGAAGACAACAGGAGACGCGAACAGCCCCAGCCCCTGAGGGGCGTGGCCCCTAATAACTGTGGGGAGCTCGATTGCCGAGATCGCGCGCGCCTGCGATGCGATGTGGGAAGAGTTCGGTAGAGATCTGAATTCGTGTGTACGCTGCCACCGTTGCCCCCCCTACAAAGCGTGCGTGACTTAATTGCCATAATAACACAAATTTGCTAAGTTTCGTCTGGACATTGGTTTCAAACGCCAGGTTTTCTCCAGTAAAGCATACTTCTCAGCATGCTGCGGCATGTGACACGAAGACAAATTGAGGCATTTCTATTTTTCATTTAATTGCTTAAATCCTATTTAACGCAAGAGAGGGCGCCACCGCCTCAGCAAGCGCGCGATTGCTCCTCCCACCGGCGCTGCCCCGGCGCCCAATCAGCGCGCGCCGTGTGGCAAGAGAGAGACTTAGAGTCTTTGAATACACTTGTACACTGCATGCTTCGCCCCTCCCCAGGTTTCACGTTAGTGGAGATGGCCCGGGATTTTCTAATGCGGGAACTGAGGCAGGCTAGGGATGTCCGGAAAATCCCGAATAAGGGGTTGTCAGACGAGCTCTTCTGGGCATTTTCTCCCATGCACAACTTCGAGAAGCGAAAGCAGTTCTAAATTATGCTCGATACAGTGTGCTTAAATAGCCCACTTTACTCTTACTAGTAGACGACTTCCGGTAAGGGAAGAGAGGAATTGGATAAAGCATACAAGCGTCATGCTTAGCCTAAGCCTCACTTAACCGCTTTGCCGAAAGCAAGAGCTATGCGACGTTACGTGCCAAAGATGTTTCCGGTCATTACGCTCTATAAGCATCCAGCAGTTACTTTAATTCATCTTCACGTGTTTCTAAAAAAAAAAGAAAGAAAAGAAAACCTGGCATATGTTAGTATTCGAGCGCAATGACGAAGAGTGGTTGGCGGTGACTGCAGCACTGCACCATTTTCCCTCCGGTATTCTACTACGGCAGGGGATCTTGCGGTTTTACGATTTTATGGCTTCAGCGCTTCCCATTTCCCTAGCTTTTGCAACTATTACAACATGCTAGTTCGCTCTACCCGACCCAAAAAGTGCTGCGGTGGCGCCGGGTTGGGTGCGCCGCATCCGCACGACGCCACCGTCGGGCGCCGTTTCGACGCGTCCCGTCACCGGTTGTCGGCGTCATATAACGGAGTGTGAGACTGGCCTAGGAATGACTGTGCGGAAACACAGGGTAAAGTGAGCATGAAACCGATGAAATGCTGACACTGGTAGACAATAGGAGCTACAGGCAGCCAATGCCGCTGCTAAAGGGAACAAATGCCAATTTTCCCCTTGCACGATAAGATATTGAAACCACCTTCCCGAACAATTTGTGTCCATACCTGATAATAAATTGTTCAAGTCAGCTTATCCGCCCACTTCTCTGTGTAAACTGCTTCAACCGCCTTTGTGTACATTGACCATGCCATTTTGGCTGTTTATTGTTGTTCTGGCTGTTTAGTGTGTTCTTTTGTTACTGTTTTTCCGCTATAATATGTCGCTACGCCTGAATACGCTATTCATTGTATTACGCGCGCGCGTATTTTTTGTTGTTAGACTATTAATATCGCCTTTGAATTCTACATTTCTGCGCATGTGCGTGTATTTTTTGTATGCCTTTGCAACCACTGTCCTACCTTTCTTTTTTTGATGCGGTTTGTTTTGGCACCATGGTGCTCTGTATGCTTCTGCGCGCGTATTGCCTTTTCAGTCGTGTAATCATTCATTCTGCTGTTTCATTTCTTTCTTCTGTCATATATGTGTCATCATACTCCCCTCTGTGTAAATAAATAAATACATAAATAAATAAATAAATAAATAAATAAATACGATTAGGACGCTAAGCCAGACTGTCGTCAAGTGCGACGGGCAGGCGAGAAACGCCGTGTCCCGCGCTGTAACGGCGGGGAAAGGCATCAGACCAAGCATCGTTCTCACGAGAAAGAACGAACAGGTGCGAATGCAGGTGCGCAAGCACCCACGTACAGGTGCGCAGGTGCCCAGGCACCCACGTGCCTGGGCCCAGCGTCACAACGTTGTGGCCACTGACCGAACATGGCGGGTCAGGTATTGGTGGCCTTAGTTTATAGTCCCAGCTAACAGAAACTTGTTCAAATGCAGCCTCCCCGCACTTTAGGCAGCAAGAACTAGCCTTCTGCCACACATCGGTCAAATTCCTGAGTGCTGCTTACTGTCCTCAAAGTCCCGAGACATTGTTGAAACCCATAGAGTACAGGCATATTGTGTGCTTGCATCGGGTGAGCCACCTGCAAAGCTATGAGACGTACTCTCGAACCAGAAACCCCGGCCACTCCAGACCGCACGCATGCTATTGCATTTTAAGCTGCATTGCCTGTAGGCAAGAATGACTTAGCTTAAACGTGTCAAGGCCACCTTATTTTGCAGAAACACATCCCCCGCAGCGTCCGTGTTTTTTGCTGCCATGTTCATCAACAGCACGATATTGTATTGCACTAAAGTAAGGACAGTACATTGACATTACGGTGTATTTACTTGAGGCTTCTTGGCACAGCGATCCAACAGGGTTAAAGGCCATCTTAGGATCGGATGCCGGCGCGATATGCTCCCACAATTCATACGAACTTCGTGCAACACGAACAAAAACGACAAGACAGAATCAAGGTAGTAATTTTGAACACAAATAAATGTTTCGCCAATAGCATATCCTCTCAATTCGAGTGCACAGTATACGGGTACGTTAATAGAGACAATGTATACGTTCTGTGGAGCAACGCGTGCGTTGATAAAGAAAGGCTGCAAATAGAGGTGGAATAATTGCACGGTTGTGACACTCACGCGTAGGGGACGTGGATTCCAAACGAGGTTTTGGTAGAAGCGGTAGCCTTGGCCAAAAGCTCCTGGACGATCGGGTTGCTGTCATCGTCGAACGTATCGCCGGTCGCCTGCGCGTAGAATGGGATGAAGGCGTATTCGCAGATGCCTTCGGTGTTGATGGCGCCGTAGTTCTGCGTGTGGACGCCGAACACGCAGATCAGGGGATGTGTGCCCATGGAGTCTGCAGATTTCCCCGGTTTGGTTCCTAATGAGCAGAAGAAGAGAAGAAACAAATATATAAGCTCTCACTTTTCTTTAATTTCGTCTTTCGGTAGAACGACATTCGATATTGGCGTATTTGCATCGCCTAGGCGGGGCGAACGCCCTTGTGCCGTGAACGAGCCGTAATAAGCCTGAGGTGAACTTAAAGCGAACGCGTGAATAAGAAACTGCGCCTAAACTCTTACATGACACTTCATGGAGCTAAATACTCATGGTATTCCGTACGTATGCACGCAAATATCTAGCAGCGTCATTTACATTCGCATCGACATAAAAATTAGAAGTCAGGGTGAAAGCACAAAATGCCGCGAGGAGCAGAAAATCCGTATTGAAATTTTGCCGAGCGCTTGTTTCGACATGGATGCGCGAGCACTGGTGACAGGGATCTGCAAAATCGCACACGAGCCCCACGAAATTCGTAGCTGAAATCATAAGCGCTCGGTCAAAACCCTACTGAGTAGAAGGAAGTAAAATTTAGGAGTTTCATGCTGAAGTGTACGTATCAGAATGGAATGCAATAGGCGGTAAGATCAAACACTACGGTTTACAGAATTTGCCGCCCTTGAAACTGCGTGGAAAATGCAGGATTCTAGTGTAGGAACTTCCTCACGTCCATACCGACTATATGGCCACGCCCATAGCTGGGGCATTGACCAAGAAGGAAGAGTTAATAGTTTGCTATAGGCAGATCAGGAGCGTCATCTGACATCAAGAGAGAACTGACCGAGGCAATCTGGCAAAAAAAAAAAATCTTGTGCCTACAAACCCACCCCCCGGGTGGCATTTTAAAAGAAGGGATAAAAATGGCAGCATCTCCCCTCCGTGGATGATAGCGAGGGTGCGGAGTACGGGGACTCGAAATGACATTCAAGTCGCGCCCCGAGTGACACCCGATTTGCGCCCCGACCGTCATTCGATTTGCGCCGTGAGTTGCACCTTGATTATTTCCTAAATGAAACTGCAACTATCGGCTCACATCGAATTTAGCTTGATTTTCGCCTGATGGTGGTGTGCGCACGGATGGACGCGGACGGACATTGGGAGGTCTTAAGGTACTCTGCATCGTTACAGCCGAGGGAGTAAGCCGTTTGACTCTCGGGTACTAACTCACGGTCGTAGCCCAATGGGTAAGACGACTGACACTAACTCTGTGTGGTCTACCAGACACAGGCTCGAATCCTGCCGGTGCCTGTATGAGTTTTCGCGATTATAAAGGCTATGCGCACGGACTCGGACGGACATTGTGCGGTCCTAAGGTACTCCGCACCTAAAAGGCATTGTTTGGTACTACGCAGGGTTCCTGGGTTGCTGGTTCGCACATTCGTATAGCTTGTTTTCGCGTTTTGTGCTGTATACGCAACTGGTTATCAGTGAAAACTCTCGTTTTCTACCGGGCTCTCAAAAAACCGTTGATGAGTTTAATGTAGAAACTGCCTGACGCTGAAGTTCCGATTTGTATATTCACGTTGTGTCATGGGTTGGCAGTACGCTGGATCAATACGGGTAGAAAATGAAACTTCGCTCTGGGAGCCTGCTGTTTCATACATGAGAATAGCAGCAATACGTGAACACATAAGAAAGACGTCCACTTAGCAGCACACGTAACTGGATGCCAGTGACCACCAGATAAAGACTGCCTTTGCTTTGTGCCACAAGTCATGGGTCATAAATCTACGACACGGGCTCCGGGGGGCGGGGGGGGGGGAGGGGCATTGGCCGGAGGGGGGGGGGGAGGGGGAGCTCGAGCCTCCTGTTGTAAAAAAAAGGCTCGAGCCCTGGTCTTACCACGATTGAGAAGTAATGGCTCGAAATCCAGAAAATAGCTAGCTGGGGTGGTACAAAGCGCTACGCTGAATCAGGCTGAGTCGTTTTGCCAGAGCACACGTTCCGTGTGCAAAGCCTAATTGCTATTTAATTCCTAATTGGCATCTGTAGTTTAACACGAAAGTTTTTTATTCCAGGATACACCAAGATTTCGGTGACGTCATATCCGTCACGGAAGTGACGCCATTACAACGAGCAAGCGGCCTGTAAAGGGTGCACCCCTGCACAAAGGGTCTTTTTGCGGGGAAGCAACCTTTGGTACTAAAGAGTACGTTTTATTTGGGGTTGTTCGTTTTCTGGTTTTATATTTGAACACGAAAGTGTTTTATGGCGGGACACACCAAGATTTCACTGACGTCATAGTCGTCACGAAAATGACGCCAGTACACCTTTGCCCAAGCGACCTGTCAGCAGGACGTCGCTCGCCAAGCACACCCAAAAGACAGCCGCCGACCAGCAAATCATGCTCAGCTGCAGATTTCGCTGCCCATTTCAGTTTCGTGTTTCACCTATTCCTATCGGGAAAAGCGCTTGAGAGTGCATTTCGAATGCCCTGCAGATGGTATTATTGCTAGAAAGATAACTTCCCGGCATATGTAACCGGGAATCAATACCTACAAGCTAAACACCCCCTTTGCTTTCTACCACAGTTGCACTTGATCTAAAACAAGGGTTCAGGAAAAAAAAGGAGGGGTCGGGGCAGGGGAGGGGCTCGAGCCCCGTGTCGCCAAAAAGGGGCCATGGCCCCCTTCGACTTCCCCACGTTATATAGGCCCAACTGTCACGCTTAGATGTTATATCGTCATCAACTATAGCGGCATCACCTAGACGAGCAGTGTCTATGATGATGCTTGGCATGCCGTAAGGCTCATCTGGAAGGTCACTTAGTGGTAGGAATAAACACAGGACGCTATGCCTGAAGTCGTGCTTTCAGGTCTAGCGTTGCCAGGCGGTACCCATTGACAAGAGTGCTCATTTTGTCCCAGCGTACTAAGCTACGATCCCAGGTTGGTGCATCTAAAACCTTGAAGCGTTATGTTAGGCACAAGTACCCATGCTCCGGCACGTACCCGACGCCTCCGGCTGTCAAACAAGTAAAGTTATGCATACCCAGAGAGTTGCAAATCCGCGAAGGGAAGTGTTAGAAAAGGCTCCGTAAAGAGGAACGTAAGCACGTGCACCATGTGGTAGGTGTTAATGTGCATTATAACGCGCTATGTGAGTGTGTGTATGTTCGTGGGTGCATGTTGTGACGTATTTGTGAGTGCATCCAGTCGAATATCTTGTTCTTCCAAGTTGCTTTGAAAAAAGAATTAACTCCCAAATTTTCGATTTTGTTCGTCCCGCTGACTATTGCTTTTTTATAGCAATGACTTTTTCCGGGCAAAGGACTGTGTTCTCGAATTCCCAAATTGGATGGAGGCGTACAAGTGAGAAACCGTGTGTCTATGGAGGAAACGCGTTGAATGTTCGCCGCTTTGCTTATCTCTTGGCGTGGAGAGTGGACCGTTAGCCACATTGTTAGCCGTCTTTACATTACACCCCTGCAGTTCTATATTTTTTGTTAGCGACATTGCTTCCCCGACTCGTTTTCAAGATGACAGGGTTAGCGATTCAGTGAAAAGTCTGAAGATAGAATAGAATATGAACGCAATGCCGCCTTTCTCACAGTTGGTTACCATACAGCGTATACGGTTGTATACAGCGTATGACAGCAGTGGCTGTATAACATATGGGGGAGGCCTTGGCCCTGGAGTGGACCTAGAAAGGCTGAAGTGGTGGCTACTGCGGCTGCTGTTGCTGATGATGATGGCTACGACAATGACAATAACGACGATGATGATGTATACTATCTTTAAAAACATGAAATACCGTAATGGCTTACTCCAAGGCTAGAATAAAACCAGGAAAAACAAAAAAAATACTTCTCGTGCTTGCGTTTCAGCGACCGCTAATGTTAAAGTGTACAATTCAGTCACGAATTCTGAGTTTATGGGAAAAGCATCATTAGCAGCCCATACCTGCCCGAATTCGGGGAAATGATAGCCAGGATTTTAATTCGAATCGGTTATTAGATATCGAGAACTGTGCTGTTCATTTTTGTGCATTTAGTGACGGGTGCTCAAGCAAATGAATCCTGAGCGACAGTTTTAAGACCACAAATCCTCTCCCCCATTTGGACATTCCACTACATTGACTACGTGCCTGGCGTGTTTGGTGCGTGCGATGTTGGGCTGCTAGGACCTGCAAGGGAAACAGAAGAAAAAAAGCGTTAGCACAGGTTTTGCATGTTTTAGAACTCTTTTTGGGGATACTTATGTATAGTTTTGTTCAAAGGTCATTCGAACGCAATGCTACTGCGGCACACTGAGAGTGCCTTTCTTTAGCCTTGGTCGACCATGATTCGAGGAGCAAAATTGAGGCTCCCCATGTAACAATGTGAGCAGTGTTTATGGTTCGACATGGTTTCGCATACATTGGCTACCTGATGTTAAACACGAGCCGTGGAACCGCATTATTGTCTCTTAAATGGGTTTTCAGAAGAAAGATGCCTAAAATGTTAAACAATACTTCGATTTTGTGATGAAGAAATCTTGATAAAAAATTGGCTAGCGATTACGACACTTCCTAATGCGATATTTGGGCGCTGCAGCAGTGCGCTGAGGCAGCACTCACTCGTGGGTTCTCTCGACGGCAGCTATGGTGAGCCTCTGCGGCGGCGGCGCCAAGTTCGTCTCAGGAAGGGACCGCAAACTGCTTCTTAAGCGTACACACATCATAGTCACGCGCACGCCCCCTCACGTTTTCGCCGCAGCGTCGCGCCGTCGAGCGCCTCTTGCGGGCACAGCATACTGCCCCCTCCCTTCCCCTACCGCATACTTTCG
This sequence comes from Haemaphysalis longicornis, assembly GCA_013339765.2. NCBI lineage: Eukaryota > Metazoa > Arthropoda > Arachnida > Ixodida > Ixodidae > Haemaphysalis > Haemaphysalis longicornis. The sequence goes on from CM023453.1 coordinate 74,049,984, forward strand.
CAGAGCGTTGGCTCGCGCCGCCACGGCGAACCGCCCTCCCCTCCCAATTTCGCGACACTCTCCTCCTTTGCTTTTCGCTTTTAACACGAAAGTGTTTTATTCCGGGATTCCTGAAGATTTCACTTACGTCATATCCTCCACGGAAGTGACTCCAGTGCAACGAAGCTAGTGGCCTGTAAAGGGTGCACCCCTGCCCATAGGTGTTCTTGCGGGGAAGCAACCTTTAGTACCAAAGAGTACGTTATACTGAGGGGTGTTCGTTTGCGGGTTTTATATTTTAACACGAAGGTGTTTTATGCCGGGATACACCAAGGTTTCACTGACGTCATATCCGTCACTGAAATGACGCCAGTACACATTTGCCGAAGCGACCCGCCAGCAGGACGTCGCCCGACAAGCGCACCCACAAGACATCCGCCGACGCGCAAATCATGCTCAGCTGCAGAGTTCGCTGCACATTTCACTTTCGTGTTTTACCGATTCCTATTACAGAGGAATCAACCACAATTTTTTTTTTCACTCGTCGGTCCAGGCCATCGTTCCCTGGGTTACGCCGAAAACCGGCTCAGCTAAGAGACGGCCGCCAAAGGGCTGCGCCCTAAAAGCCGTACCATGTAGATTTTTAGCGGACAATAAGTACTCACTGACACTATAGCTTAGGACACTTCAAACAACACAAATAATCTAGTTCGCTTGCTCTATTTTCCTTTCCTTTACTGCTTGATGTGCCCTCATAACGGCAACAACGCTTCGCAGTACCCAATGCTGGGCAGTCCTAATCGCGTGTGGGGGACACCACAAAGCGGGCACCACAAAGTTCAGTGTATGCAATAAACACATCGCGACTGTGGGCTGCGCCGACCGTTCTTCAAAGAGACTACAAAGGCAAGGTACCACTTCGCTTTATTCGCAGGCTTGGACAGCTCATATTTCGATACAATTTCGTTCAACGGGAAACGCTGTCGCATTCAGTGATAGATGCCGTGTTTTAAGGTATGGATTACGGATTACCGCTCACTGCCCGATAGTATGACGGAGCAAAGGTTCTTTGACTCCCTTCTGGGAGGAGCCTTACACTAGCCATTAACGGCAAACTGATTCGGCGCGGTTGGGATTTCTAGAATCGTGTATGAGAGCTGGCAAGACATGGCCGAGCGCTTCAGCGTGCAAAGATTCAATGCCTCTGATGGCGTATCCACGGACATTGTCCTCCCTTCGTACGGAAGTAGTAGTTAGAACTGCCTTCCGATAGCAGGTCATGCGGGACGTGTTGGTTTTTCATTGGACGTCTGCAGCTGTCACGCTGTTGCCAGAGCCACCGGACAGATGGCGCAGCGTTCCCGCGCTACTTAGGGACCTGAAAAAGCTATTCTAGGGGACTTAATTGCACGTACACCACTCGCTGCATTCTGCCAAAATTAATGTTACAAAAATAACAGCGCCGACGATGGTATTAAAAAAGAATACACGCAACAATTGCTGAGCCCTGTCGTGTGCTCTTTGTTTTTTGGAGCTAAATGTACCTACAAGCCCTGCACAAGACTATTCATGCTGATTTAACTTTTGCAGTGTCACCGCAATTTCTGTTAATCGCTTTTTCCGCAAAAAGAAAAAAAAATGGCGCCGCTTCCATACTAGTGGTGAAGCTGGAGAAGCAGCAGAGCTGGGTAAACAGCTCTGCTGCGACTTCAAGCTTACATCTTGGTGTAGGCTGTTTTTACCTCGGCAGTGCGAACCTTCCTCGTTGTCCTCATGTGTGCGTGGACCGCGTTAGCACTAGCCAGAACCGGCGGCCAAGTCCAAACCCAACGCTACGAACAACGCAGAGGAAATGCTGTGCGCCCGCAATGTGGTGATAGGGCAACCTGATAGACACCGGTTCCATCACGCGAGCGACCCAGGTTCGATTCCCGGCACGGAAAGCACCTATTCAAATTGGAGGTTTTGTGTTCATATTGGGCAATTCACAGCCGGGTGACACAGCTCCGCTGTTACGACGTTATGGTCTGTTTTAGCGTTCAAGCTGCAATCTCACGCAACTACCCCAAACACAGTTTTTTTTTTCAAACATCGGACAACGGCGCAATACAGAACTAGGGAGCTGCCTCACTCTCTTACTTCTGTTTTGTTAATTATATGAAACATTTGAAGGCAATTACCGTTAATATTGACCAGAATGTTGTTCCTGATAGGTGGTCTTTCAACTGGAGCAAAGGTTTACGTTCTCCTTACAGGCACGACGCTCCGTTACTTTCCGAGAAGCGGGTACACACTGTGGCACTTGCCTGTGAGGAGGGAAAATACCATGTAGCCCAGGCCAGCCAGCAGCAAGACGAGAAAGGCGGCGAGGAGCAGCAGGATCCCTCGTACCTGCCTGCGTAGGTTCGGACACGAACGGCACAGGATAGCGTTCTCCCCAACAGCGACAACATTTGTGACAGCATTTTTGTGGGAAGATATCAATTTGTTAGTTGAATAACGAGGAGTGTGAAAACGCGTACCCTCAAACTCTTGTTTCACATATCGAACTATTTAAAGCCCTGTGCCAGTAACATGCCGCGAAATTTCGTGTTAATGTTTTCAAGGTGTTGAGCATATCTTTTAGCATTGTAGGGAATTATTTTTGTTTGGCTCTCGAAATAACAGCTCGACGATTGTTGAGCCTATGATTTTGGGCGCTTTCGGGGGTGCCTCTGAGGTCCTCTACTAATCCGGTATACTCGGTGGAGTAGGGTCATGGACCATTCCGCGCCATCCCGTTTCGTATGCGTTACAGGAGCGAACGTTCCTGGCGCCATCTGTTTCTCCGCTTTCAACACCAGCGACATCCATGTGGCTAGTTGCTAAAGGGAAACCTCTGTCCGTAATTTGCGGTTTTGAGGTGCGTTTTGTTTTTATTTTAACATCTTGGATTAGAGCCCCGCAGTCCAATGCGCGTTTTTTAAGTCGAGCGTTTCTTGTGTAGATATATTCTTAATCAATAGTTGCTCGCATTTTTTAGTAAATACAGCAGTTGAGGATGGTTTAAATCGGTTTAGACGCAGTATTCCGCGTATTACCATGTGTAATTGATGCTTCGCGCAGTGCAGGAAGGGACACTTCTATACAGTATTCGAAATGGAGTGTTGGTTGTGGACGCACGAGTAGGTTTACGCCGGCTTACATCTTTACAGGGTTACATGTATATAATTTAAAGTTAGCCTCCTCTATTACGTGGGCTTTGTCTCAATACACTGTTTCTATGAGACGTAAAATCGGACGCAACTGGAAAATAAAATTTGCCACGAATATGCACACTTCGCTGCAATTGTCGTCGAAACGTTTTATGCTGCCTGTGTCACATGAACGCCTCTCTTCACTTCCTCACCCACCTCTCATGGTCTTACAATCCACCTCGCTACTCCTACGATAAACACGGAGGAGGTTTTCAGCACGTCAGTTCAATATTCCCGCGTTCCAACGCTCGGGCTCCAACTGTTGAAATCTTTCGTTACTGTTGGAATGCCGCGACGTGGTAGGGTAGCGCGCGAGCTCTTCTTCTATTTTCATCCAAAGAATTATTTTCAACACGCATTTCTTATGTGCTTTAGGAAACATGAAGCGTGGGTATATTTTCCATAAAAAAGGCTGCCTAGTACTATTTGCGTATGGATGTTTTTCCTCAAATATGCCTGATATTTTCTTTTTGCTCAACAATGCTGTCAAACATTAACGATACCAGATTTAGTGGTTTGGATAGGTTAAACCTATAGGTGATAATTGTTGAAAAGTTTAGCCGTCAGTTTCTTCGCTTGGCAACACTGGAAACAGTCACGGACATGGCCGATGCGCCACGGACATGGCGCGGCTTGTGCAACTGCGCCCGCACGTCGAAAAAAAAAAAAAAAACCGGCGTGCGTCGTCTGCTCCGTTTAAACCCGATTCTCAACGATGATGTCGACGGATATGTTATTAATCGCACTCAAATTGGACTCAAGGCATTACTTTGCGGTAGAGATTGAAACGTCCGACAAATCATGTGCTCAGCACGGACACGTACCGCCATCCCGCGGAGCCCGACGTAACCAGTGACGGCGGACTCGCATGGTTGCCTGCAGGCGCGCCTCGCCAGTGAATACGGGCTATATAAACTTCTAGTTTCAGAATTTTTTATCTTTTGGCTCCAGACGATGAGTCCAGACAGACAGACAGACAGACAGACAGACAGACAAGACAGACAGACATATAGCAGAATTTTCGCGTTTTAAAAGCAGAAGAAATACTACCGTCTTTTGTAAAACACCCTAGCTGTAAGACGAAGTACTTGCCATGTGTAATGTGCGCGGGCGTGTTCTACGGTGGGGCTGGAAAGCACACCAAGCAAACAAAAAATTAGGAACCATAATTATTTTTGTCATGAATGTATTCACGTTATTTTAATTAAGAAGACGGCTGGCATCTATTGTCTTAAATCAGAAAATGTACTCCGCAATTGCAACAACCATTTTTTTTCACGGAATAAAATGCTACTCTCACTTCAGTCTGCGTACGTAGTGTGGATGCTAAATGATCGTGGCAATGGTAACTGGTGGATTGGCGGAAAGCATCTGACAGCGGCTGTCATCTTCAGGGGCCGATTCTCCAGAGGGGGTATGCGTGAATTAAATTGCGGTAGGATGCGGACGTCGCATCCGAATGATGACTGGTAAATCGAACTTGAGCTTCCGACCGCAGCTGCAATCGTCACTTGTCAACATCTCCTCGAGCGGATATGTGACAATTACGATGACCGTTTAACTCCGTACTGAGAATCTACGAATCTCAATCATGGTAGCTTTACGGCACCAGCAAGACATTTGCGCCTTGTATAGCAGTAACGCACCGCTTGAGAAACATGCATCTCACCACGCATGTCACCTAGCGTCATTGGCCAATCCGCTTTAAGGGAATGGGACTAGCCCGAATACCATTCGGCATCCGCATGCTGAAATGCTACTAATGTATAATGTAGTAGCTTCAGGGAACTGGCATGACATGACGTAGCAGTTAAGTATCGCGTGGGATAATACGTTCGCGTTCAAAGCGGGAAAGCGGGCCACGAGGGTACCTTGACAGCCGAAGTCTGCGTGACGTAGATAGAGTAGTAGTTAAGGAATTCGTCGACAGGGACAAAGCTAAAGTGGAGACGAACGCACCCCAGACGTGTTTCGCCAGCCGCTGCTAACAAAGCCGGGCTTGTGGCCTCATCGCACCCACAATGCTTTTTCCAATAATAAATGCTCAGAAAACCTGAAGTGGGAACTGTGCTGTAGTGCAAAAGCATCCTTCAAAGCCTCTAATCTACGTGCACACACCTCGACGTATACAATGTGTGTAAACAAATGGTTAAACATGAGTGAAGGTTACAGAATGGTAACACAGAAATGGTTACTGTGAAGATACAGCAAATATTAGAACGAGTGGAAGCATACCCCCACTCGTTCAACTCTCACCGCATTTCTTCCCGGCAAGCACCCGGGGAAAGTTATCTCGGCCTGTTAGTGAGGTAATAGCGAAGGATAGCCCGAAGCCCCAAATGCGTCCCATTTAGGTATTTATCGGACACGAATCATGATAGTGCATTCTCGTGCTATTGTTCTTGCTGTTTTTTGCGAAGCCGCGAAAAACACAACAAGACTAAATGAGCAATGCTTACTGGCCGCCTGAAAAGATAGACAGCGATAAAGGTCAGAAAGGGCAGGAAAACATCGCATGATATCAACACAGTTAAACGATTTCCTACCGTGGTGAAAGCTATCTTTCTTCGCTTAGCACGACACTTGAGTTGATTCGTTTCAATATGGTGTCCCTCTTCAATACTTACAGCCACCCGACCTTTATTTACAAATTAGACGAACATATTCTTTTTTTTCCAGAGAGATTAGCAGTTAACCTGATTATTTCTAGCAAGATTATTTTAAGAACGCACCCGCTGCGGTGGGTCAGTGGTAAGGCGTCGTGCTCCTAAGTTTAAAGGAGTAGTGACACGAAACTTCAAAGCTTAGAAAACTATGTAAAATGCTCCCTTTTTATCAGGAGATATCTCCCAGTAAGTTTCAACAGTAGCGAATCAGTATAACATATTTTAAATTCATTTTAATATCCACCCACACAGAAAGCCTAGATCGGGCCAGCAGGACGTCTGCCACTTGCCCCAAACTGACGACGTCGGGGCTCCCGTGACGTAGCCGACGCGCTGGCTGCGTTTGGCGCGCGCTGCTACACCGTGTCTACACGTCATGGTTTTGGGACTGACGTCATGCTGCCCGGGCGTACGAAGATGGTGAAGACTTCGACCGGTCTGGGCGAGCGCGTGCGCCCGCACGCGCGTGCGTCTGGACCGGCAGCGGCGCGACAAGAATGGTGACGTCAGGTGCTACCTCCTGTCATGGCGGCCGCTCGGCGTTCGTTTTGTCGAAACCGAAACTGACACGAATAAACGACGCCGTAAATGATTGTTTACGCTGCGATCGACCGTATAATGTGCCATTCTGTGATTAGTGGGCTAGTAGGCATCCATAGCAGCGAAAAAAACGTAACACGAAAATTTCGTGTCAGTACTCCTTTAAGCTTCGATCCCAGCCGCAGTGGCTGCTTTTCTGATGGAGGCAAAAAGCGGGAAACGCCCGCCTGTCGAGACGTTTGAGGCAAGGTATAGATCCCCAGGTGGCTTAAATTTATTCAGAGCCTTCCTCTTCCGCGCGCCTCATAGCCCAGGTTTAGCTTCAGCTCGTTAAACTCCACAAACAATCAATTTTGAGAACACAATCATTGGCCTTCTGGAGTACTGCTTATGTGACGCCACCTGGCGTAGGTTCGATGGCGTACACGCCACACACACAGCCAACTAAACCACACACGTGCACTCGCAGGAAAGCACGCACACACGCAAACACACGGCTATGGTTACTTCCGCTTTGCCGAGAGCGGTCTAGTACGAAACCAGTGTGGTTATAGCGGTCGAACAGAAATTATTCGAACTGAGTTATCAAGGCACGCGCGCATTCCACAATATTTAGAATGTTTTGTATTTCAACTCCTAAAAACCTGAAGCAAGGATTTACCCAATGAGCATAGTTTGGCGTGTTTTTCCTTGGCAGGGATAAAAATGTTGAAAGCGACCCTCTGCAACGAAAATGACCCTTTGGTAGTGGAAGGCGTAATGAATGTTATCTCTGTGCAGCATGCGTGTTTTCATAACTCGTTCGAATATTGGCGAAAAGCCGAAACACCCGTGTGATCGAGATTTCGCCGCACGTTAAAGATCCCCAAGTGTTGAAAATTTATCCGGAGCCCTCCACTACGGCGTGCCTCATCGCCTGTGTAGCGTCGGCACAATCAATCAATCAATCAATCAATCAATCAATCAATCAATCAATCAATCAATCAATCAATCAATCAATCAATCAATCAATCAATCAATCAATCAATCAATCAATCAATCATATCAATCAATCATAATCAATAGAACTAATATTGATTGATCATGATCAATCCAATCAATCCAATCAATCAATCAATCAATCAATCAATCAATCAATCAATCAATCAATCAATCAATCAATCAGTTCGAATGCTTTTTGTTGCAGCGCCGTGGCTAGTGTGCTTATGGATATTCGCCGCACCCGATGAAGTGAAGGAAGAGTAGCTGGCGACGCGCAGCTATGTCCGCCTCTAGCACGAAATGCGCACGTGCCCCAAGATTCCCGCGGCACCGGTCATGGCGCTAAACAAAGACCTGGTTCTACGCGGGGCTAATTTTATTGTGCAAGCGTGGACGTGCATAGAATGATACTGAGGCCTCTTCAGAAGCAGAAGGGAAGCCTCGTCCCCACATTTCCGCTTACCTTCTGCTGCTTGATCGCGCGGACGTACGAAAAAAAGAAATGTGGCGTGTTAGAAGGAAATCTTGCGCAATCTGCAAGACTAGGCATATATTCGTTTACCACAATTCTGGATTAATAAAAGCACACGTACATTTAGTGTATCCCGGTGGTTACTTTGAATTCCCAGAGCAAGAATCACCGTCGCGTCTGTCAGCCCGTTGAGTGGGTTCCCATGGTTATTCTACATAGCATATCACACAGCCAACTGAGCAAGACGCTTTTCACAGTGCTGGTCACCTGTTACTGCATACAGCCATTCCAGTATATTGAGCCCACCTGCACTTATGCCGTAATGGGTCACTCTAGGGGCTGGAGACTGCATAGCAGTTCGCGTAAATCCTTTCATGAAAGCCTCTGCTCACACCCTTGTACTCAGCTTAGTGCAGCTCGCTAAGCCTGTTATAGCCAAACGTCGCTATTCACGACGAAAATTCAACTGCCGTAGAAACTCTTAGTTAATTAGTGCTATTAGCTTGTGCTTATTTGAGGTTCCATCAAATCGTACTTCGAACCATGACGACGTCGGGGTAGTTGCAGCTGGGAAAACAGTGTGAAAGGGCGCGTTTTTGATCCTTGCGAGCGTTAGAAATGAATGAGCATTGTACGCTCTGGCCGTTATGCTAGTGGAAGCACTAAACGTTCAAATACCATACGCTCAGTTTTATCAACAAAGTTTCACAACAGCGAGACTGACATCGGGTGTCTCCAAGGCAATGTATTTGTAATAATATAATCTTTAATATTCATTACTGATTTACCGGAAAATATCCTTTCACAACAGCGAGAATGACAAAGGCTGTGGCCCAAGGCAATGTATTGGTGGTAATTATTTTTAGTATTCATTATTGAGTTACCTGAAAATATCCGAGTTAATATAAGAGTATTTGTGGACGATATGCATTATTCAATAAAAACTCAATTCTCTTGAAGATCATGTAATGCTTAGCACGCCCTACTATCAGTGTCCGACTGGTGCACAGACTGGCAGATGACCCTTAACACAACAAAATCAGCTCTTCTAAGAATAAGCGGAAAACGTAAAGCCAACTCTGGGATACGGAAACGTCGCCTGCATACACAGCCATCAAACAGTTCAAGGGAAAGTTACTTAGTTTATTTATAACTTATGCAAGACGACTTATTCGTGCACAGAACTCTCTGCAAAAGCGAAAATGTTAACCCTCAAACAGCGAGCAAAGCTCACGCGCCGAGGACTCTCACACCAATTACTAACAAGCCGTTAAACGTAGATATCAGTAATTATATACCAAAATCAGAATCTATAACCTGACACACGCATTCACTAGCATTTCGGGAACATCAATGCCACACCAATTTTCGTGCTTCCCACTAGCCATTAATGCACGGAATAACTTGCCTTCCTGCATAACCAGCAGTCTAACGTTTTTAGTTTCTGCTGGCAAAACACCTGCGCACTTCGGTAGAAATCATTTTTGCAGCAGCATATTATTAAACATAAAGTTCGTTTCGTGTATTTACAACGCCATTTTACAGCTACATATTGAAACTGTACGCTAACTTGCAAAATTTGCACTGTACTCATCAAATGGTTGTCAATTTTGCAGGTTGTGAAACGTGCGTGTTCGACAAGTTGAAGGCCAGTATTTTTTTTCCCTTCCTGCAGTCTCTGACAGGATTGGCAATATAAATAAATAAATAAATAAATAAATAAATAAATAAATAAATAAATAAATAAAGAAATAAAGAAATAAATAAATAAATAAATAAATAAATAAATAAATAAATAAATAAATAAATAAATAAATAAATAAATAAATAAAAAGAAGTACACAAAGAAACGCCTCCGCTCACAAGATTCACAAATGCGCACTATACTGCTCAGGTTGCGCGCGCGAATAACCGTCCTCGAAGCCCGTTACGCCTCCTCGCCAGAGAGAAGCTGTAGCCGGGGTTCCTACCAACCTCGAACCCCGCCAAACGCCCACACACACGGCAGCGCCTAAACTCGCGAAGAAGGGAACTGCAGAGCCCTCTGACACGCTCACAAGACTCTAAGCCATTTTAATAAGACGAGCTCATGACAAACAACTTGGATATTCCAGCTAGACTGCACTAGATATGGGGAGACCCTGACTGACTCCACATGTAACGTCCATACTAGGCCACATCCTGGCGGAACTGCGCGGACCATACACCCCATTACAAACTCGTAACGTAGCGAATTGGGCGAGTCGGTGCAAGGTTCATATCGTTAAACAGCGAAAACACACACGAACGGAATAAAGGAAGACACGAGCGGTGACGATAAACGGCTGTTTTTTAATCAAGAAACACATATATACAGTATTGAAACCACGACACATACGTGAATTACGAACATTAAACGAACCAACGCCGTGACTACGTTTCATCCAGAAACCTGACTTCTCTTTCCAACAAGTTAATCGAAGCCTCGCTCACGCATTTTCTTCCCCCCCCCCCCCCCTACTGATTTGGAATGCTTTCACTATTACCTGAACCATACGTGTGTGCTTGCTCTGTTTTACAATATGAACAACAAACACACCACACAAAGGATGGCTGACGCAAATTGTACCAGTGAACAGCAAAGGCAACTGCGCAAAGGCATTGGGAAACGGCTTGACGCCACCAGAGAGGTCCCCGGGAATATTGCGACTATGCCGACACCTGTGCATATCTAATGAAAGCTTTCCTCTCTCTCTGTCCTTCTAATACAAGCTATGAGAAAACGTCGCACCGCCACGCGCTTTATGTGCCGGCAAACGTAGTTGTTACGTTTGGTGGAGCTAAAGAGTAGCACTGACACACCTCGGTGTCAGAAAGTAATGCAACAAAGCGGAAGTTGGAAAAACGCAAATACGCAAATCGCAGGAATTTCTCGGAGCCTCCGAGGAAGAGACCGCTGTGATGCCTCCGAACGTTACTCAAATGGTAACGTTAGCTACCGGGGTCCAACCTTTAAACATCCCCCCTCTAAACGTCCATAAACGCGGACCACATCACCGCAGGCGCAGCCGGATTAAGCCATCACAACCCACTCCCGGAAATTGGTAAGGGAGAGCGATATTAAAAAAAATGGCTACGGTTTAGCTCAGCTAACCTTGTACATGCAAAGTAAAAGCTTGGCTTATTCTGGTTGAGCCTTGGTTTCGCTTAGTTAACCTTTGATGTAGCTGTATTGCCCGACCACGGCTCGAAGCCGTTCGATTCCGTGCAACGCTCACAGGAGGAGGCCCGACCTCGCTTTCATTCTCGGCGAACGCAGCGTTCCTCTTTCACGGCGAACGCGGCGCAAGACGAGACACTTAGTCCGGGACAAAACGCAGCGGCGCATGCGTGGGACGCTGCGGGTGTGGTTGGCCGCCGATAAGCTGACCGCCGCGGCCGCCACCGCGCCGCTCATGGTTGAACAGAACGACGGTAAACAGGGCTTTGTGCGCAGAGCCGAAAGCGGGACCGGCGAATCACGCAATGCCCTTCGACGGGAGTGTCGCAAGGGGTGTGTCTGCGGTCAAAAGGTGAACTTGCGCATCCGCGGCGAAACTGTTGGACGAAAGTAGTAAAGATTTGCTTCAATAATCACCTACTATCATACACGGTTTGTTCGGGAAGGTATAATGCGCCCCTTAAGAGTCGCAGAACTTTTTAAGTCGGTAGTGTTAGCAAGCTAACGCTCGTGCCCTGGGCAGTGCTAACCGAACACGTTCGCGACCGCGCAGGGGCTTTGGCGCGCATCTGAGCGCCTTCCAATTACGTACCGCGTCTCACAGAAGCCGCTTAGAGGTAAGGCAAGGAAGGCGAAGAACTTACGCATGATATCCGGGGTCGATGAACGTCGATATCAGAAATTGCAGCTGGTCGACGATGCTTCGGTCTGGTTCGTTGCGGTCTGCTGTGCTCGAGGATGGCTCGTGGCCCGTGAAGTGGCTCGCGGATAGATGGTTGGTTGGTTGGTTGGATCCGGAACAAGAATGGCGCGTACCCACTCTGGGGGATTGACCAAGTCTTATTGTGATTTCACTGCTGAAGAAGCTTAGTAATTAGTTTCAAACGAAGGGAAAATAGGGTACAGTGATACTAACAATTTTGGAACCAAAAGAAATTCAATACTACTGTACCAACAGGTATTTCAATAAATCAATTAAAAATGGGTTGATGCTATTGATTAACAAGGCAAGCGACCTGTTTCGGCACTAAATGAGTGAAGAGCGCGAAAAACATCCCCGTTGCACCGACCAAGCCAGACTGCCCCAAATGACAATAAATTAGGCACCGACAAGGCGAGACCCAGGCGCCGGAGGGGAGCCTCCAGGTAACGATTTCGGGGGGAAGAGAACCGCCGGCAAGACAACAGGAAGTGGTCAAGTGTTTCCTCCTCTTGACAGAAGCTGCAGGTGGCCGATGGCGCTATGCGTGCACGGTGTAGATAAAAATTCAAATTAGGTGTTCGACATCGAAAGCAAGTCAGTGTGACCTCGCACAGCCGAGACTGCGCAAAGTCACACTTCCAAGAGTACCGGAGATGCTGAATTTCTGGGCAGCCAGCGATGCTGTCTGGTGGGAAGCTGTCCAGTGAACTGTACCTTCGAAACCTAGTTCCAACAACATAGACTATCGGGGGCACAATATCAACCCGCGTGAAATGGCAAGATATTTGCAATTGATGATGGTGTTGATGGTTATTACGTTGATAACGATCAGAATCAACGGCTTTCCCACAGCACATGGCGAGGCATGAGCCTGCACAGTTTCCTTTTTACGCCTTTTTGCAGAAAAAAAGGGGAAATAAATCATGAATCATTTCACTCCGTGAAGGTAGATGGCGAGCGAAGCTGAGGTGACGGGGAATTTTGAAAATGGGTGACAAAATGCACGCACACGCATGTTAAGATGAAAGCCTCCTTTACCGCCTTCCCCACCCATGACTAGACCTGGAGTACCACCTCCCGAATAAATAATAAGAATAATAATAATAGTAATAAGGCGAAAGCGTGAAATTTCCGATCGGAAAAAAAAGTTGCTGTTGTCGTAGTAGTTATTGGGGCCCGGTGAAGAAAATGGCCTTAGCTTACAATATTCAACAAAAAAGCACGCGCGATGCAATGGAACTTCGACACGTCTTTACAAAGCAACAACCTAATGCGCTACCACTGAACTATCGCCCCATCGTTTTTCGTTATTCCCTTGCTTTGAAAAATAGCGAGAATAGGGTCAGTTTGGTGAGAATTTCCATCACGGGCACCTAATCATGGGTTAAGTACTTCACAGCTATCATCTCCACAGACTCGGACAACACTCTTCCGCACGCTTTGCGTCGATTTCGTGGTGGCGTATGACCATAAGTGATTTTCATATTTCGTGCAGGGTCATAACCATCAGAAGGTCATACGGTAACCGAAGAGAGAGAGAGAGAGAGAGAGAGGAGAGAGAGAGAGAGAGAGTAGACGAGAGAGAGAGAGAGAGAGATGAGAGAGAGAGAGAGAGAGAGAGAGGAGAGAGAGAGAGAGAGAGTTGCTTTATTGGAAGAGAAACGAAAGTCGACTCAGCCGATAACTGCCTCTCGGGTTGAGGCCCCCTCAATCAAGACTGAGTTCTAGGAGGAGGATAGACAGCAAAGAGGGTGGACAGAAAAAAGAAAGGAAGAATAAGACGACGGTTCACAAGCCGCGCAGCATGGACAGCACTGGCGGCCAGGGTGTCGAACCGGTATTTTTTCGGGTTCGGTTCGGGTTCGATTTCGGAGCACCATTCAGTTCCGGTTCGAACCAGTTCGAACCGGTTCAAACGGGTTCAAACGGGTTCGGCAAAGGAAGGCATCAGTTTTTTGCTATTTTTTGTGTGCTCGGTTTTCGTTTCTCTGTGACGTCGGTATAAAAACGAAGTCATAATATAGGTTTGTATGTGGAAATTTTTTGCTTTGGTCAACTTAAAGGGACTCTAAACGCTTTTGTCAACTTTTTTCTAAATCTTGAATGCTTGCAGAACGTAGAGAACCAATAAATCCTCTAGTTATATTACGGGGTCGCGAAGTACCTCAGCCAAAAATTACTGCTCTATGCCCATCAGAGAACTTACAAACTTGCTCAAAATATTTATCTCTTTTTCCCAGTCTCGGCATTCTTCGGCCGCTGGAATTACGTTATTTTTTATTTTATTTATTTATTTACAGATACTGCAGGCCATTCTCGGGCCCATACAGGAGGGAAGACAAAGAAATACATCGGCAGAAATTCAGCATACAACTCGACAATACATCAGTGTTGCTTGACGTAATTTTAAAACGTACAACACACATAGGTGAAGGCGTAAATATGCTTACACAATCGCTTGTGGAAAAGAAAAGAAAATAGTAATGTCTTCCAATTGTGAAACAACACTTCAACCAAAGCTTATATCATCAATACGCTGAGAAAACACTTCTAACGACACAGAGTTCACCGTCTCTTCAGGTAACATATTCCAGTACGGAAATTGCTCGAGGAAACGAAGAAAATTTATGCATAACTGATCGGTTACCTAATAGTCTTACCGTGATGAGTTCTCGCTGAATGTTTGAAAGGCTCTTGGATGTAGTTTTCCCGTGACAATTTGAAATGACCGTAATAAAGCTGATAAAGAAATTTTAGGCTAGATATGACCCTACGCTGCTCGAGTTTTTGGAGGTTTGCCCTATTACGTAAAGTGGTTACGCTCGAGTGACGCGAATAAACAGAATAAATGAAGCGCAAAGCTAAATTCTGTACTCTTTCAATTTTACTTATCAAGTATTGTTGGTAAGGACTCCGAATGACATCTGCATACTCCAACTTAGGTCGTACTAATGCTTTGTAAGCGTTTAATTTCACAGCAGGAGGGGTATTGCGCAACTTTCTTTTCAAAAATGGCAATTTCTTAAGTGCACCCTGACAAACGTTATCAATGTGCGTTTCCCAACTGAGGTTACTTGTAAGTGGGACGCCTAGATATTTAACCTTATCAGATTTGTTGATGGTAGCATTACCTAAAGAATAAGTAGAGCCGAGGGGCCTCTTTTTGTTGCTGAATGTAATAGAAGTTGTCTTAGTAGCATTTATTCTTAACCCCCACTTTGTACACCATGTCTCAATTGAGTGCAAAGCATTGTTTAATTTAGTTTGGTCATCTCGGGTATTAATAGCTGTGTATACCACGCAGTCGTCCGCAAATAATTAAATATGGATAGGGGGTTCCACAGTAAGATAAATATCATTTATATATACTAAAAAAGGAGAGGGCCCAGTACAGAGCCCTGTGGAACTCCAGAGTACACGTCCAACTCTTCGGAGATACAGGGGTGTAGCGGCTATTTGCTGGCTTTCCCTAAATTACAGCAAAGAACAGCCCTTGATAGCCAATTTAAAAAGAAGGTTGCAAAATCAAAGCAGAAACGAAGGCGTATCCGCTGCGACGTGCAAATCACGCAGTGCCGCCCCATGCTGGCAATGGCGATACATTTCTCAGCGCTTCCAGAAGCGACGTAAAGACTGAAAACGTTTATAGAAAGTGTTCAAGAGTCCTGTTAACTGTACAATCATTTGGGGCAGTTGTACAAACTGTACAACTGCCCCAAGGAAGTCACGGCTGTAACCCTTACCGGTGAGTGATTACAAAGTTGTTCTTCGCCCCAGAGGGCTCAATATTGCGGAGGTCAGCCCGGGACGTTCAACTCTCCCTAGCCGTTCAATTCACCATTAAGGCCCCTGTAAGGTCCACTTATGAGATCAGCGGCCAGGCGCCCGGGCTGCGAGTGAAAACCCGCCACTCTGTCTGGTGGCTCAACACGGCGGACTCTACGCGGCAGCCGTCGCCAATTCGTCACGGCGCGCACGGGAGACGGGTTGTCTGGCCGACCGAATACCACGGGGATAATCCCCCATTGAAAACGCAGACGGCGCCGCCGGATTCCGAGAAGCGCCGGGGAGGTGTGATTACCGATGTCGGGACGAGCGCCGCGCGAGCCTCCATTGTTAACGCGCCCCGGTTAGGACGCGTTAACAATGGAGGCTCGTTACGACCCCGAAAGGTGAGGGCGAAAGGCGCGACTGTGCATCGCGCCTTTCGCCCTCACCCCTTGGGGTCGTACGCGCCTGCTGGCCCGCGAGCGGTCCGTTGACCCAAAGATGGCGGCGACTCATCGAATATTCCGTAGCGAGCTGAGTGACAGCTGTCTACGTGAATTTGGGCACTCCCTTACGCGTGTACGAACGCTACAGGGGCGTTCCCGAGAGAGGGTGATCTCGAGGTGTTATAAGGCCGAACTTGGCCGTTAGAAATCGTTCTTGTCTGAGCGCCGAGCTGGGCAGTTCCCGGCGGGACAAGGACTGTTCAAGCTAGGTTGGGATTTGTGAGTCCCCTAGGTTAGAGGTTAAGATCGCGTCGTAGGTTTAGGGTACAGCGCCGTACCGGGCAACTAGACGGATCTCGCGGCGAGACGGAGTCTCGGCGGTCAGTTTCTCGAGCGGTTTGTGTACGCTCCGAGAATAGGAGAGCTAGACGAAGTTAAGGAGCTCGAGTGATTTGTGCGCACTCGGAGCTAGCGTCTAGCTGAAGTTTGAAGTCTTTCCTTTACTACTCATGTACCCAGTTATCCTACTGTAAATAGCTGTATATAAACTGTCGTTTCACTTAATCAACCTCAACGCCTCGAATTCGTCAATTCGACCGCCGTCTCCAAGAACTTCAACACCATCGCCCCGCCAGCCTCCTGCCAAATCAACCGGAGCCCGGGCGATTAGGGTTCCTGATCGACACCGGACTTCGGGGAAACGAACCACAACCATCTTCACTGCCCCGATAGCGATAACCAAGGCATGGAAAGTTCGCATCGACCCGGACCAAAACCCGGACCTCGAAAAAACGGTCAGCTAAAACTAGCTAATATTCACAACCTGGGAATCTTTAGTGTGCGCGTTACTCTCGACATCCTGGCTTTTCTGTTTTCTGCTTTCATCACAAAAACTGCCGCTGCGGCCGGGAATAGAGCCCGCGTTTTTCAGTAGCGCAATGCCTTACCACTGAGCCACCACGGTATTTTCCACCGGATCTGATGCCGGCACAAGCATTGAAAATAATAGTGATAGCACTGCGTCACTAAGTTTGCTTCAGCGTAGAGGCTTCGGTACGGAAATAAGACTATCTAATGCACGCTGCCTCGAAGTACCGAATTCCCGGTCCTGAAGAGGTAATAAGAACGCTAATAGGGCTTCCGAGACAGAGAGAGAGAGAGAGAGAGAGAGAGAGAGAGAGAGAGAGAGAGAGAGAGAGAGAGAGAAGAGAGAAGAGAGGAGAGAGAGGAGAGAGAGAGAGAGAGAGAGAGAGAGAGAGAGAGAAGACGTTCATTTATTCCGACAAGAAACAAACGAACCGGTGGATGATCTACATTAAAGCTCATGACAAAGTCACAGTCACTGACCGACGCAGACGCGCAATTCTTGACGTTTCGGATACTATTGGCGGGGAGATGTATGAGTGGTGCCCCCTGGCCCCAGACGCCAGCTTAGGGACTCGCGCCGCTGTCGTGTGCTACACTCTGCTGGTGAGGGGCAGTAATGCCTTTGCTAGAAATCTCCCGTTTTGAAGCTTTAGTGCATTAAAAAGATGTTTTCCAGTAATTATGTTATTTTTGCAGCACCTGACACCTCGGAATAATTTCAAGGTGTATCCCGCACAAGTTTGCAACACACGAGGAGAGAGAGAACAACTATCTGCAGAGCACCGTTCAGAAGACTCTGTGTCACTAGTCCTTTCTAGCTCATTTGCTAGCTTCAGTGCTCAGAGCTCCTCGATAAGAAATTCAGAAAGCATAGGCTTCCTTAAATATTCTTGAGATGATTTTATGAGGACTCAGCAGTGCCACAGGCCCTAACTCTCTTTTATTATTATCATCAAATAAATTTTCCCTCCTCGTACCCCTCAGTAGCTCCTAGTAGCTGTCCCCTACAGGCGCATCGCACAGCAGGAAATAAAACGGTTTTCTTCTGTTTATTTCGTTGTTGTCAACTTGTGTCAGATTAAGTTTTTTCTCTCTGCACAACGCATTAATTTTTCTGAACCGTCACAAACGTCTTAGTAGGAGATTTGGGGATGTTTGGGTGGCTCACAATGTCTGTATGGATGTTTTCTTCAGGCTTTATGTCATACATTCCCTTCTTCACAAATTGTCTTTCGTTATGGCTGCGTGCAAGAAGGCGCGTATCCTCAGTGCGCGTTGTTTATTCACATGCAAGTACAGTGAGAAGGCTTGTGCTACATCACCGCGAAACGGCGCAGGCAACGGTTTTCAGGGTATTTGAAGGCGGCTTCGGTCCGCCGAATGTCTATCGGAACCATCATTATCATAACGAACTGACTCTCAACCCGAGCGGTTATCACGTGATTACGGTTTTGGAGACTTGATATAGACGTGCCGGTTTCAGTTTAACAAGAATGGAAACCAATGAGTATCTCCAAGCAGCTCTTTTTTGTTTTCTGACCCCTTCAGTCGTAAAAAACAAATCATGGCCTACTCGAGATGCCGTTCCATGAACTGAATAAAATTACTCTAGCTCTCTTGTCCTAAACCTAGGCCAACGAGCTTGATTTTACTGTAAAGTTTTCAACCCAATCGTCTCTTCTTGGCTACAGTTTTACTATAACACATATCTGATTAGTTGGCTGTGGGTAATGTGCCGTAAATGTTCCTCCGGTATGAACAAACGTAGCGTTACTTTTTTTTTATCGCACGTGTGACGAGCATGCGTGCATGCGAGTGCGTGCGCGTGCGTGCTTGTGTGTGCGTGTGCGTGCGTGTGTGCGTGCTCGTGTGTGTGTGCTCGTGTGTGTGTGTGTGTGTGAGCGCATGCGCGTGCATGTGTGTGCGTGCGCGCATGCTTGCGTCTGTGTGCGTGCGTATGTGTGCGCATTCGCGCGCGCGTGTGTGAGTGCCTGTGTGATATGGGGCGGAAACATGTTATGGAGGCCAGGTGGCGCATCTGCAGAAATGATGGAAACCGACTAGCACTAGCTCCTCCCCGTACTGACATTTTATAAGGACAGAAAAGCAGTGATAAAAAATGGGTCTGTCATTCCTAAGTGTTTACACCCACAAATATCAGACGAGGTTAAAACCACAATAAGTTCGTGGATGAAGCGGTTATAGCGACGTGCTCTAACCGTATACGAGCACAGCCTACGAGCTTGAGCCGACGTTATTGATATCGTGCTCAATTGCTAACGTTTTGCTCAATAAACCTCTATTCTGTTTACTAGCCTGGAATAAAGGTATAAAACCAGAACGCGCCTGTACACGCAGTAGGTTACTTGGAACTTAACCTACAGTTTTTGCCCGCCATAGTGCTTGTCGGCATACTTTCATGCCATCACAACGTAAAGTGATGTGATACAATACTTTCGAGCGTTCGGCAAGGTTGCAAAAAGGGTTTTACCTTACATACAATTACCGGGAATCGTAACGCCTTCTGCGAAAGCCGACAGCCCCAATGGCGTAGAATTTGCTTTGGTCTTGCATTTTCGCTGTTGTCGGTTATTAGATTGTGGCTGTTGCCTTTGTTCGAAAGATTTATGAATACCACCGCTGACACCTAGCTTCGACTCTTTGAGCATCAGGACCGGCTTCGCAAGGAATGGGGCGACGCCCGCAATGTTTCTTTTATCTTTCACTACCTCCACACACAAGGGCCCCAAAGCGCACCCGAAAGATCGGCTTTGCTGACGCCCCACTCCCAGCCTTCTCACAAATCTGCTGGAGGTATACCTGAACCTCGAGCACGGACGGCTAGCCAAAGTCAAGGAATCCCGGACTAGGGACGCCTTCCACAGGGCGAGGCCCACTCATCAGCCTCTGCTGGATGAATAAAAATATTTATTCTCTCTCTCTCTTTTCCGGAGAGACATCAAAAACTATATTTTGAATGACGCCTTGAGCTACTGCATGTGGATTTAAATCGTTGGTTGTGATAAAATGTCACGCACATGCCAAATCTGGAGCGGACAAGCATCAAAAGTCAACCGAGCGCAAAGAAACAGCAGGGAGAGCGAGCTCGAGTGAAGCAGACGACATATGTGAGAATCCCTAAGCCTAAGTCACGGAGACGCTCTTCGCAGCGCCGCCCGTGATCCAAACAGCCCTCCCTCACCACAAGAGGATTAAAATCACCTCCGCGTAGTTTTAGCGTGAAATCGTGAAGCAGAACCGATGACAACGGTGAAAAGACGAAACGTGTGAGGGAAATGAGAACGGGGAATCAACAAGGTGTCAAAATGGTGGCGAGGAAGCGACTGCACACATTTACCAGAGTAACGGGGGCGCTTCTTGAGCTTTTATCTTGTGGGAAATTCAATGCGCGCTAAATGTATGGGTTCTTGGGAAGCATAAGAAGCAGGATTTCATGTTGTCTAAGGAGGTGTATTATTTCTCAGAGCTACACAAGAGGCGCATATGCAGTTCCTGCGGGCTTCATTTATCCGATAGAAACACTTTAAAATGGGATTATTCAGGCTTGGTTGCTTATTCTGTTACGTTATCAGTTGGTCGTTTTTTAGGGATCACCAAGCCCCGCAAAGGGACAACCACACTCGTGTCAGTACAAGTTTCTTAAAGCAATTGTCGCCGTTAAAAAAAAAAGCATTTGTCGCCGTTGAAAAAGACACAATAAGAACCCTTCCCTGTATACTTGCCAGTGCCTATAACCCACGCTTATTCCAAAATGCAACGAAATCGTCTTGGGCATAATCCACGAATGCGACGCCAATATCTCCAAAAAATGTACACTTCTGTTTAGATTGCCCCTGCGACCGAATAAACAGTAACTAAAAAGAAGAGGCCAGATGCAGTTTGATGAATTTATTGGGGCTAACATCAATAATTAAACTACCAAACATCTTCAAGGATCAGCCTAGAAAACGCAATGAAGCGAGGGGAACTTGAAGATACAGGATGTGAATATTTGCTGAACTTAATAAGAATAATGCTAACAACAGAAATAATATTCTAATAAACAGACACGATATTACAACGGAAACTGGAGCAAACGAAAGGGAGGAAAGCGCGGTCCACACTTCGGTAGTGGACGTTTCCCACACGAAGAACGGGGAAAGGGGGTAATCATGATCCAGTGAAGGGTCTGACGTAAATTGAGTTACCGTAATTACCCGGTTCTAACGCGCCCCCGATTGTAACGCGCATCCGTTTTTGCTGGCAAAAAAAACCCCGAAAAAACTTGCACCTCCGATTGTAACACGCACGGAACTTTGTGAGCAATAAAAACGAATGCGAGAGAAACGGGGGATTTATTTCCCGAAGTAATCTCGCTCATCTCACTCCTCGTCGCTCTCCGCTGACCACATCTCGTACTCGGTGCCGTCAAGCGCGTTCGCGTTGCCACACTTCGGAACGAACGTTCAACCCTGGTCGATGGGATCATGGCCCACGCCTCGCATGCCCATCCCGCGAGCTTCTCTAGAGGCGCACGCTTCAGCTGACCGCTCCTTTTGAACGCGAGAGAGCCGCTGCTGCCATTGCTGTTATCAAGCGCGCAAGTGGAACGATTTGACGATTTGTGTTAACGCCGATAGAAAAGCCCAGGCGCCTATGCTTCATGCGTCCGAAAAATTGTTGCTAAAAACTTTGGTGCCATATTGAGATGGCGATGGCGATGGGAGGGATAAAATTTCTGCTGTTGCGGCAATTTCGGTTTCGTATCCGATTCTAACGCGCATGCGATTTTTCGACGTATTTATCCGGAAAAAAAGTGCGCGTTAGAATCGGGTAAGTACGGTAACAGTTTATAGCGCTCAAACGCGGCGTTTTGAGCGCCTTTACGAAGAAAGGCGTTGCCCCGTAACGCCAGTCTGCGAACTCGCAGCCTCAACACCATGACGCTGCCCAGGGCGAGGTAATGCCCCGGTGCACAGCGTCGAGCAGGTAAGGTTTCTTGCTGGGAGAGGTCGACCTCCCGCAGTCTGTCCTGTCGTGCAGCTCCACGCTGAGGACGGCAGATTCCCCGAAGTTGCTTCTTCTTCGCCAGCTCGGTCTGCAAGAGGAAGAGATTAAGCACGCGACTCGGAACGCTGGCGCGGTGCTTCCGGAGGTAAGAGCAAATCGAACGGAAGCGTAACGCCAACCTGGGTACGTGTTGGAAGTAGATTTTAATTAGTAGCTTGCTGCCGCTCAGGTAGAATTTGTATGGATTTGAAGGCATACATAAGGACTAGAGGTTGTGGTAATTACAGATATGGGAACTAACAATATTCACAAAGCGAGTAGAACAAAAGTAGGAAAAAAGGGGGTGTGACCTTCATTGTTTTATATATATTTTTTCCATTTAAAACAATAAACTTGAAGGGAAAGAAAGAACCCCCTAGTCATGGTTCCACATGCTTCGCGAGCAAGTACACGTAACTGTGCAGACACTGTTATGTTACTGGAGGCAATATATGCCATTCTACTGATTTCTAAGTGGGTTTCAGCGATGCGTTGACAAGGGGGTTCTCAACAGGAACAAATTACGAACGTAGAAATGAGAGGAATGTCGGCCCAAGTTATACTGAGGGTCTATTCTATTCCAAGGACGAATCACATCAACTTTTATTCTGTATCGATTCGGTTGCAGGCGCCTAGGGCCACGCCCAACTTCCTAACGAGTTAAAAGTGTTTTATTTGACAATGCTTATTACTTCAAGTTCTACTCAGGACGGTTACTTTCATAGTCACATCAAACACACAGTATTAGGCTAAGAATTGCTTTATTCCACAGAAAAATAATCCGGGACATCAAAAACGTTTTATGTGTTGGGAATTCGAAATTTTTAATGATGAAATAAACTCCCTTGAGTGTCGAAGTAAACACGGGTGGGTGTTGAATGTCGTGCAAAGTTCGGCGCGCCGTGTGCTGGAATCAAGCCGATTTAACAAGAGAGGCTGTCGGCCTTCCAACATGGTTTTGCGCGTGCCCGCGCAAACCTTCTGTACGTGTTTATTTCTTGAGGCTCGCGTTAAAAAGCGCTTGAACTTGTTTTTTTTTTTTCGTGGCATGCACTAGCCAGCGATTGACATTTAGGAGTCATTGTAGTGCCCTGATAACGTCGAACGACTCAGGCGTTATTGCTCAGTGAGCACTTTAACTCTTTCCCATTAAAAATATGCAGCAGTCTGAGCCTATTACCACTCTTCGATTTTTTGGGGGGTTAGAAATTCTTCTCATAGGTGCACCGACGAAAAACATGTTTCACGAAAATTTTAAGTTTGATTACAGCTGGACGAATACCTATGTATTGCTTAGTACAACGCGACAAAAAATAGTGAATAGCCACTAGCTGCCTTAATGCAATCCAACTTAACCTGTAAACCGATTATGAGTCGAGCACATGGGCAGTATTTCTACAGCGTACCGTACATTGCGAACGTTGCGCGGTTAGGCCCGAGTGTACGAATACACCGCGTTCAACGGCGGTGGCGTCCCGTCGTTATACGCCCTTAAATTACTCTTTGACAAAAATTAGGAAGCGAGGCTCGACCTCACTATTTTAACCCGGAAGTATTTTATGCCGATGTGCACCAAAATCTCAGTCACATCATATCTGTCACGGAAGTGACGTCGCCAGAAAAACCGCAATTGACGCTGCGGTGCTGGTTTCGAGCCCATGCCCTTTCGCCGCAACGGCAGGTACACTCTAAGAAAAAAAGGGTTTGGTAGTTTCTCCCTTAACGGTAAAACAGGAATGTATCATATATTGTTCCCTAAGAGGTAGAAAGATGCTCCCTTTAGGCAGGAGCGCCTTTCTCCCCCTAGGAGTGAAGAAAGATTTCCCCCTTTCGTGGAGGAGCGTTCCTCCCCTGGCAGCGTCACCCGAGCAAGGCTTGTCATGCGAGAAAGCCTAGCGACCTGATGGGTTTTAGAATCGAGGAAATACAAATACGTAGGTTACTGTGGTTGTGTGCGCTTAAAATGCGCTAAAATACCCAAAAATTACCTACCGCGCACCAGAACTGCGGTTAGCAAGCCATGACGCCAATCGTATACGCGCGACTTGCATGCGTCCCGCTAAGCGCTCCGTCTACGCGTTTAGCGCGAACGCGCCGCTGTAAAGAGAGCAGAAGTCATAACGATTGTATTCAAAATGCTGCCTTTATTTCCCAAACGCTTGTAATCCTGCCGTTCACCGACTCACGAGAACAACTAGTTGTTGTTAGTCGCCTTACCTTGCTACAACCGATGCATCATAACGCAGATCGTCTGTAATCGTGGACCTCAGCGCAAAGGCGGTGCAGGCGGCACAAAAAACGGATCCGCCGCATCCGTCCGAGCAAAGAGATGACACTGCTCACCATCTAGCGAGCTCGAACGGCTCGAATCGTAAAAGTTTAAAAATGACCGATAGATGACGCAAAAAAAAAAAAAACAGTTGGGGAGGAGGGGCAGCTACTAAGCATCACTATCAGTGAGCGCTTACATCAAGGCGTTTCTTCTAATAGCAACATTACAGAGGCCGCACGCTGGCGGGCACAAATTGGGAAGAAACAGCAATACGAAGTGTGAGGGAACCAGAAAACACTTCCAATTAACGGAAATTCCATTTAAACACAAAACACCAAAACACCATTGGGATTAGTCAGACTGAGCAACACACTTCCGCCGCCAAGTCCAGCGTACGAGACGGGCTGCCATGCTTTTTGAGCCGTCGCTAACATCGAAGCCTCAAGCGTCCACCGACACATGCTCACATGGCGCTGTGCGCAACGAAGAAGATTTCGGCTTCAAAAGAGAGGTGGTGGTGGTGGTTACACGCATTTATTTTATGTACAAAGGATACAAAGACGCGATGTTATGCTTTAGCGAATTTTGGTGGCTAGGGGAGAGGGATTAGGTAATGGGAGTTGGGGAAAAAGTATGATACATCTAATGGGGTATGAAATTAAAGGAAATGGTGAAGGCCAGATTTCTTGACGGAAGTTTCGTAGAGCGGTGAGCAGGTGCCATTCTTCGCTCTAATTGGAACGACTTGGATAAAGCCAATCATTAATCTGTGTGGGCTTGCCAATTCTACGTTTTTGGAGGCTTGTTGTCGACAGTCGGCAAAGCGAGGGCAGTCCCACAGGATGTGTGCAATGTCATTGTCGGCTGAGGACCGTGGATACTCGGGATCATCGAAAGTGCCGTATCTTGTAGCATGATAGGGTGGTGTTCTTGCCGATCCAGTCGTAAACTTGTGAACGATAGTGTGCCATTTATGGGCCAATGCTGAGGAATGTCTGGACGCTTCACTCCTAGAGCTGCTCGTAGTTGCAACTTCCTTTCCACCTTGCGGCTGGTGTAGAATTCCGAGCTCGAAGTAGGTGAAGGTTCCACTCCTGTGTTTTCACAGTTCTCATCCGTCTGCTCATCCTCAGATGCAGATGATGGCACTGTGACCGAAGGAATCTCAGGAGAATGTCCATGCTCAGACGAGAAGGGGTGAGCCCGGGTGACGCAGCTTTTCCCAGTTGATGTGCCCCTTTTGGCTTGTTGCGCAAGTGCGTGGGCCTTGCCATTGCCTGAGTTTCCCCCGTGAGCCGGTAACCAGAAAAAGGTCACAAGACGTCCGCGGGTCCGCAGCGTGCTGACTCGTTGCCGGATATTTCAGGTGACCTCAGAGGTTTCATCTGGTCGTTTTAGACAGCGTAGGACGTTGATCGAGTCTGTAAGAATCACCGATTCTTTGAAACTTTCTTGAGTTTGTAGCCATTGAACAGCTCGCTGAATGGCTATCAGCTCTGCCATCTCTGCGGTAGTTGATGGTACGCCTTCAAAATCAATGTTGAAACAGGGTGTCCCCCAGGGCTCGATTTTAGGACCGTTCCTCTTCCTTGCATATATAAATGATATTGTTTCGATACCTCATTCACCACAACTCATAATGTATGCAGATGACACTAATATTTTTTCACATCTAATAATCATGTGTCACTTCGAAGCAGCGTTAACGATTACGTGCGACGCCTGTCAAATTGACTGACAAATAACAGGTTACAATTGAATGCCAAAAAACCACGTACATCATATTTCGGCCTATAAATAAACCGTTATGCACGGCTTTTACAGTTACGTTCAATAACCAGCTTCTTGTTAGAGTTAGAGAGCAAAAGTTCCTTCGCGTTTGGTTTCAGGAGGAATTATCATGGAAAGCACACGTTAAACACTTATGGATAGAATGGATAGAATTGGCTCGAACTGTTCGGACTCTGTACAAGTTAATGACATTAATTCCGCTTTGGCTAAAAAATGCTTCTTTACCGGCTATTTGTTCTATTCGCAGCTCTGTTATGGATTATTAGTCTGGGGAGCAACTACGTCAGACAATTATAATAAAATAATTGTGCTACAAAAGAAAGTACTTACCAGATGTCTTGAAAACTATCACGAGAACTACCAGAGGCTGCCAACATCTTCTCTGCTTTTCAGACACATCTTAATAGCTGACCAGCTTTACTATTTTGAACTGCTTCAGTACATACAACAAAATAACCTGTACAGGCCGGGCGGAGGTCACGATTCTCGTTATTCAATACCACAAAGAAAAGGAGAATGCCGAAAACAAGGACAAATTACGGGAAACACACAAGTGCACACCAGACACTATTTATACTTAATCAATCAATTGTAATATACATTTCACGCGTTCAGTAGGCGCGTTTAAATAGCACATTAAAAATGTAATGCAGCCACTGGGTCTTCCCTATGCCATTTGATATTGCCTGCCATTTTGTTTCACGTGATCTAGCTGAAATTTTTTTCTTTCCTTATTTTCCTGTATGGCGTTACCCTGCTTAGAAAAACGTTGTACACATTTGTACAGTTATACACTGTATCATCAGGAAATGCATGTACTATTGGTATAACTCGTTGACCGGTTGTAAGTGTCTTTATCATCAGGAAATGCATGTACTATTGGTATAACTGGTTGACCGGTTGTAAGTGTCTTTTTTTGTGTTTTGTTGGTATGGGTTGTATCAGCTGCTTTATATTACGTTGTAACTTGCTCGTATATGTTGTAGATGTAGTTATTTCCTTGATGTTCTTTTACTAGACAAGCTGCTTTAGTTGCTTTTTCTTTTTTTGAAAACTTGCTCTGTACAGATACCCAAACCGTCTATCTCTTTTGCGTAAAATGTACACGCAAGGATGTTGAACTGCAGAGGGGCTAGAGTCCCCGTCAGGCGATTTAGCCTTCAGTCTCTGTCCCTGTAGCACATTATGTATTTTGGTTTCTTCGAACAAACAATGAATGAATGAATGAAATGATAGCTCAGTGGTAGCGCATTAGGCTGTTACTGTGGAACACCTGGTTCCATTTGCATGACGTATGTGTTTTATATACTGTTTTTAGCGGGGGTTATGGCCCTCACCGGCATTAACTACTACTACATCAACAGCGCTGGTTTTTCAGGCTTTCGTCTTTAAATGTGTGCGCGTACATATCGTCACAATTTCTACCGAACAGGACAATAAATTAGTTCTTACCGCTTTTCAAAATTCTACGTCACCTCGGCTTCGCTTTGCATCCACATTCACAGAATGAAGTGGCTGAAGGTTTGTTTCTCTTAAAAAAAAAAAAAACGTACAAAGGAAACCGCGTTGGTTCCTACTCCCATTGGTTTTTTTTTTGTTGGCTGTGTCTGGAGTGCTGTCGGATGGTAATCTAAGCACTCCACTAAAGCGACGTCCATTGGTCTTTTGATTAAGAATTGTGTCGTCCGGTATTACTTCGCCCTCCATTAACGTTACGAAACGTAAAGCAAACTAATCTGACATAACCTAACGAACCGAAACCAAATGATTTAAAACACCGAAAACTGACCAAAATCATGGAAACTGTATTGAAAACTTCAGATGTAAAAAACAAAAAAGGCAAGAGTCAGACTCCAACTATAGCCCTTATAAAAGAATGCTACGGTGGAACGTCTGCACAACAACGGCAGACTCTATGGCCTGTGTCAGCCCTGTCTTTCAAAAATCATGCACCCTTCCGTCTAACGACGACGATGATTGAACACGAAGCTTTCGCATTATAGATTCTTTGGTTGGCCAATCTCACACCGCGAGTATGAGCTGCTCCGGAGGTACGGCCCACTTTTCTAGAATACCCACAGCAGTCCTCGGGTGTGCGCCTAACTCCTTGAATTAGGCTTTGACAATGTTGAAATGGAGCAAATCACGCCGGCTTTTAACGCGAGAGACTCAGGTTGATTAGGGATGAGAAGCGTAGACGGCTGAATCGGCGGTCCACCCCTCCCCCATTCTTTGCTGCTTGGCGAACACTCTTCGAGGGGCATTGAATTGGATTGGATTGGATTTTGATTGGCTTGGATTGGATGTGGATTGGATTGGATTAAAGTGGATTGTGTTGGATGCGTCATAGCCGCGGCACGTTGCGTCATAGCCGCGCAGACGCGCTGGGGCCGGCGATGTGCGCCGGTTTCCTCTCCTTCGGGCGCGCTGCGCATATAACCAGTGTGCCGTTCTCCGGCGAAGCAACATCCACGCTTGGCCTCAAACCCTAGAGTACACGCCGCTTTACAAGCACGCCAACGTCGTCATCGACTGGGACCGGCTTACGCAGTCCCCCTCAACGTTATGCGCGCTATAAAACGCGGTCCCTTCGCCGCTCCGCTTATGCGTCGCATCTACACAGGGGTTCCCGCGAGGGGAGGTGGTTTTTTTCTTCCACTTCACCCATGATCATAACTTATTTTCGTCAGAGAAAGTTGGCTTTTATGCAAGAAGGTATTAACGTACAACAGCATCAGTGAGGACAATAAAGCTTCGCTTTAAAATTCGACTGTCGTCTGACGGCCCTCTAGCCATGGCTGTAACGTTGAGCTGGAGGGCCGTCGGACGCACTCCAGACACTGCGTTTACTGTTATTCTGGTCATAAGCGTCAACATCATCAATAATTATCTATCCATTTCACGACGGCGAACACGGGCCACGAGCTATCCTCGAGCAGAGAAGAAGACCGCTACGAACAGGACCGGCGCATCGTTGGCGAGCTGCGACTGAGGCATTGGTGTTCCTGAGCCCCATGGATGCTATGGGTGAGTTTTTGGATTTTCATTTTCTAATGTCTGAGTGCCTTGCGGGAGAGGCCATTCGTAAGTTAAGGACGTTCAGATGCGCGCCGAATCCTCTGGTGGCCACGAACGCGTTCGGTCTTCCCACACCAGGACACGAGCATTGTTCTACGAATCTTACGGGGATGCATTCTATGTTGCAGCAGGCACTGTGCCCGATATGGCTTCAGTATACTATTTAAGATATCGCGTTACCTCGCGAATTTCCGGGTAGAGTAGTGTTAGCTTAATCTTGGTGCGCCTGTTGCGAGTTATTCTGCGATCATTACCGTTTAGGAAGCGGGGTATTGGTGTGGGACCTACGATTTGCGTAAAATGCTCTGATGCATCGCAATGATGTCTTTTGTGAAGGCTCAGACAAATTCCTGTACTTTTGCTTGTTCAAACTTCGCGCTTTGTTGCATTACTTTCTCGCGTCGTAACGTGCAATGGCCAATCTTTCGCTGAACCAATCGTGACAACTATTTTTGCTGCGGTAGAAAGTGCGAAGCGGCTGGACGCTTTCTCATATTTAGTCGCAGAAGTAGAGAGAGCGAGAGAGAGAGAGAGAGAGAGAGAGAGAGAGAGAGACAGAGAGAGAGACGCCTTGGTTAGTTATGCACAGGGACTTGCTTAGTCCTCACATCCCGGAGGACGTGGAATGTGAGTAGAGGGGATGATGTAAATGACATTGAGAGGATAAGTGACGTCATCAAGAAGGTTGCCCGATGTGTGCCACCAATCGCCTTTGCTGTTCGCTCGGTGCTTTGTGCGGTCCGCTATGTTTTGCTAGATGTGCTTGTATTATAGTGTATGCTTGTGCAGATACACATGATGTGATTTGGGTCTGATATGACGTGACGTATGGTGAAAGTAGGGGGAGATGTGTGAGTGTCTGCCCATATCTTGTGCAGTCTAGGAGTATGCGCGGTGTCTTCTTCAGCTCGCCATATTAAAATGGCTTGCAGTCTTGTGGGTGTGTCAGAGGGCTGCGGAGTTCCCCTCTTCCCGAGTGGTTCAGCTCAGGGGATCTCGGGAGTGTGAACGTTAGGTTTGGTTCGCGGTTGGCAGGAGCCACGACTACAGCCTGTCACCTTTGACGATGTCTAAAGGGCTTCGAGGACGGCTTCTTATTCACACGCAGAGGCTCGGCTGTGATGCGATTTTCTGAATCTTTTTGTCGGCGGCGTTTGGTACTTAAAATAACGTAACAGCCAGAGCATGCACTATGCATTCGTTTGTAACACATGCAAGGAGCGTCAACGTGGCCCTCATAAATTAGATAATGAATTTTTTATTCATGAAATTTGCTTTCCTCGTCCCTCTAAAAGGTGGTTTACAGCACGGCGCCCTGGGCGCGGCCAAGTAGACTGACGTGCGGTCATTCGCCATGGCTGGCGTTCTAAAGCGCGCCTCTCGCCGTGGCCTTCGCTGGTGCTCCTGCTGTATCCGGGGCATCGGGGATGGCCGGTGCGGGTTGTTGGGCAAATTTGACAATTTTTTTTGAGAGTTGCTATGAATGGGGACTTCGCGTACGACCAGGTAGTTTGTTCCCACCTTCAGAGATTACGGGATCTTGAAAAATCGCACATAAATGCCCTCTCAACGCTGGTTTTGTTAGCGTCCGTCTCCTATAGTTTCCTGCTCACGCGTTTCGCCAAACGTTATATTGTCCGATGTACTTAGATTTTTTAGATGCGACTGCATCTCATTCACTCACCTTGTCCCTCCATACGGCGTTGTTGTTGTCCGTCCACACCCCTCCCCCATTCTCCTCGCCGCGCGAGCTGCGCTCTCCGCCGCTCACCCCCTCTCCTCTCCGATAGCGAACACTCTCTCGCGAGGGTCCTTGAATTAGATTAGATTGGATTGGATTAGCTTGGCTTAGATTGGATTGGATTGGATTTGGATGAAAGTGGATTGTGTTGCGTCATAGCCGCGCCACGTTGCGTCATAGCCGCGGCAGGGGGTTCACGGCACGTTTCACGCGATGGGAGAATCAACCTAACGGAAACAACAACGGAACCCCCTATGCACGGCGCATCTACACAGGGGTTCCCGCGAGAGGAAGTGGGAGTAATTTTTTTTAATTCTACGTACTCTCTTCCAGCAGTAAAGCGTAATGATTGATTGATTGATTGTATGGTTTAACGCGTTGACGCAACTCAGGCGATAAGGCGAGCCGTAGTGGAAGTTGTAATTTAAACCACCTGGGGATCGTTAGCACGCGCCAAAATCACGTACAGTCTTTGTCAAAATTTTGTGGGCCACGGCGACCGTTTCCTGAGCAGGCGCGCGGCCAAGCAGGGGCGGTGCGCTTGCTGCTGTCGGCTGGTTGCGCGGCTAAAGAGAGCGAGGGGAACTTTTGCTCTTCCTTTTGATATGTGTCTGGCGCGACAAGTGCTGCGCACAGTGCCTGCGCTGAAGCGAAGTGCGCCTGCTTTGAGAAACCGGCGCCGCTGCACTTATCGCGCCAGCCATACTACGAATGGAAGCGTGAAAGTTCCCCTCACTATCTTTATCCGCGTAACCAGCCGACAGCGGCAAGCGCAGCGCCCGTGCTTGACAGCGCGCCTGCTCCGGCCACGGTCGCCGTGGCCCACAAAATTTTGACAAAGACTGTACACACGGGCGTGTTTGTTTTTCGCCTCCATCAGAAAAGCGGCCGCCGTGGCCGGGAATCGAACCCGCGTCCTCTAGCTCGGCAGAACAACGCCTAAGCCACTGAGCTACCGCGGCGGGTGTAAAGCCTAATGGCTGCAGCATTATGCAATATGACAGTTTTCTACATGTGTTATTAATTGTTTAAATCTTGTTTCGGAAGGTGTCCTTTCCAGTTAGCGCACACTCAAATGGGTTGGCTGTGGACACACGATTATGACTACGAAGGGCCGTCAAACAAAATTACCCGGCATGGGTGTGGAAGCTGCATGTTTCTCCTTGACCTCATCACGTTTCGGCATGCGATGAAAAATCTGCAGCGCTCAGCACTCCGGGCTAATTGGCAGCTGTCGCGTTCAGCATATATGGTCAAAATTTATCCCGAGCCCTGCACTACGCCGCGGCTTATCGCCTGCGTTGCGTCGACGCGTTAAAACTTAATCAAGCGTTCAGCCTATACCAGTTACGCGTTATCAGCTGTTGCCTGTTGCGTGTGCGATAGCTTGCGGCTGTGTAAACAGAGCTGTTGCAACTGCCGCATAGCGCATGCTGTGGACGCAAAAATCGCATGTGTCGCTTTAACGGGACGCGCGGTGGCGATAGCGTGTTCAGGGAAGATTTTAAACGCTCCAATCGAGTGAGAACGCTCTTACAGCGCATGAATTTTTTTCCGCGTGGGCAAATAATGCTGAAGAAGTAAAAATTTATTTTTCCTTTTAGTATTATGCATTACAAAGATTGACTTGGTTACATATAGGACGTGACAACTTGCCGTCGTCCTTTAGTTGTAAGTTTAACTATCTTTCCATGTACTAGTGGTTTTTGTTCGATTTGCAGAACATGTTGCGTTTATTCCAGGCTTAATGGCTTAACTGCGATAACCATGCATGCGTGCCGCCTGTTGGAACCCCATGCAGAATGTAATTACAGAGAGCTAAGGGACGAACTTCCCTTTTGTGCCAGCTTTTCGATTGTGACACTGGGTCAGTCTACGTTGAGAATGTAACATATAATCCGATTGAATGCTTACAAGACTTGTGCAACGAAACGCATCGATCAAGATTTCGCAGGTAAAGGTGTCCGCGACGGTGGCTTTTGCAATGTACGTGATGCTCGTTGAGGGTGCAAAAAGAGGACTTTGGTTCTGAGACACAGTTGCAATCAATGAATGTCCAGGTTTATCACCACTTTTTCGCACCTCGTCTGATTTGTGATTAGCGCGACACTCCTCGTCTACGAAGGTGGTCGAAAGTGTTAGGAGCGAATGTTCGAGCTATTCCATGTTTCCGTACATTGAAGCGCTTCCGTGAACGTTTTGTTGTATGTCACGGAGACCTACATGAGTTATGACTGCGTCGACAGTATTAAATTATTGCTCTTTTCGCATTTTGCGAACGACCCACTTCTCAGCGGTCCGTGGCAACCTACGGCGGAAACCGAATCTCATGTGCGCTAAAGGCCAGTAGTACGGCCATTTGCTTTGGACGGGCATAATCATCTCTCTCTCTCTCTCTCTCTCTCCTCTCTCTCTCTCTCTCTCTCTCTCTCTCTTCTCTCTCTCTCTCACACACACACTTTCAAAGAAAGTATGTTTTGATCACCGTAGGAAAGCGTCCAACACTTACCTTATGTTTTGTGACTGTTCTCACTTTTATTGTTCTCGATCTCTCCAGGGGACGTGTAAGTATTACACAATTTTGCGATTGCGTTTGTTGTGACTTCTAAAAGAAAACGGCAAGAATGGCACCGACAAAAAGCAGTGAGAATTCATCTCTCCAAATGCCATTAAATGCAAAGCCAATTTTGCTCGGACAAATTTTTTGTCATTACCTCCCTAATATCCATAGATAAGTATCTCTGGGTTCTTACGGCGAAGAAATAGTGTCGCGAAACATGCAGGTTTCCTCTGTTTAGTCATGCGTTATGGTAACAACGCCTCGCCGTGCGCGGCTCTCTCAGCAGTGTTTGCAATGAAGCACGTGGTGCTTTTGTATTCCGCAGAGGCCGTGTTATCTGATACGGAAATTGCTTTGCTTTGCAGTCACTACCCTCGGGGGTTGTTGTTTATGGGAAAATATCTTCGATCTTAATCTACGCTTCTGATAACCCGCGCACACCAGATAAACTCGCGGAAAACAAACGCCGCGGCATTCGCTTCTCCGATGCTCATGTGATAATGTAGCTTCGTTGTTTGCTTCTGCACCGCTTGCGTTTTCTTCAGGTTGTTTGCGGCATAGTGTTTCATACTAATATATACTAGAGGGAAATCTGTCGCTGCACTCGCGGGCCGCCGTGGGCGGCGCCATTGCCGTTAGCGACGTTCCTCGCCTACTTGGCTTACCTAGCCATATGGCTTCTTTTTTGTCTCAACGCCAAAATCAACAAAAAAGGATAACATTTTTTTCTTGTTCAGCGTGCATGAAACATGTACATAATCACTGACAAATTAACCTTTCTGGAGGTTCAGTTTTAAAATAACAAAACAAATTTGATGAACCATATATTGTTGCTTTTTGAAGCCAGAGCCAACTTTTCAGCCTGTTCATGAGCCATGCAAAGGACAAGGGGAACGTGCCTGCCCGGTACATGACGGCACGCTCGCCGAAGCGCGGCTCCCGTAGACAGTGGCGCCAGAGTTCCCTCTAGTGTATATTAGTGTGAAACTCTATGGTTTGCGGAGCACACATTCCCTAAAAAAAGACGCAATTTCTACTAGAACCTCGCTTTCTCATTCACTGCGTGGAAATATTAAGACAGAGTTGTGCTTAGGCCTGTGCCAGAGATTTCCGAAAGATAAAATATGCAGTTTTTTGTAATCACAACAATAATTGGTGTGTGACCACTGTGAAACCCTAACACGTGTGTAATCGTTGGTTTACAAGCGCATTCGATACTCCTTGATATGTCGAGTAGTGTGTGCGGAGATGAGCGGTTGGAAGACAATGCTGATGCCCTATTCGACAGTTCGCACTTGGGAGTTTCTGAGCATTTGTTATCGCTAGAGGAGCATTATGGGAGCAACAATTCTAAAACCTCTGGTGTTGTTGGCAGCGGACGGCCCCAAAATACTAGTCTCCTTTAATTCAAAAGGCAAAAGCCACTTAGGGGCGCTATTCCTGAAGGCCCGAGTGCCGCCTATTCCCGAGTTTCAAGCTGCTTCTGTTATGAAAGTAGAGATAGTGGAGCATTCGATACACCTCTAGCGAAACCACCGGAATAGCGCGCGGCACCGGAATAGCGCGCGGCACACATGACCGACCTGAATTCCGGACGCCCGTGGTGGCCGCAGGTGTGGCGTGGTTTATTTTTATGGTCGCCGTAGCAGGCATATTTCTACCCCGGCAGGTCTTTCAAAGGAGGAGGAATTTCGAGCTCGTTTTTATCCCTCGGAAAGTGCTGTGCATTGGTTGTACAGTCGCCTGGCGACAGAACCCCCCTTTGCGACAACTTAGAGGCGGCTTTTGCCTCATGACCGTCAGGGAGCAAGTGTAGTGTGCGCTGCGGTTTTATTCGACGGGCAGCTTCTACGGAAGCGTTGGTGGCGACCGCACCATCGACCGCCACCAGTCGACCCTCAACCATTGTGTGCGCAATACGATCAGTGGAGACGTGTTTCCAAGGCCTCGCCTTTCTTTTAGGTGATTTGGCGGGCCCGGATTCCGGCGGTTCCTAGCGCGCGTCTATCCGTCTGCAGCCGGTGCGTGCGCTTCAATTATCGTCTGCTCGTAAAACAGTTTTGAACGATGCCTTGCATGACCGTGGGCATTGTTCATCATCAGCGCGGCAGATAGACTCCCTCGAAGGGTTGTTGGACGCGCATTTCTTGTGAAAACGTTACTGGCAGGATTAGCTTATACTTTATACATATACTGTCAAGGAGACATTCGACGCACCGATAGTTGATTGAGGTGGTTTATTCGTAGGGGTGAAGCCGACAGGAACGCAGGTCCGAGCGTTGAGATAACTCAGCTCGTTTCTCGCGCATGTACCTTATGGGGTTCATCTTCTTCCCCTCACACGTCTTTGGCGCTTATCCCCGCGTCTGGATTGGACATATTCCTATTTTCCTCCTCCACAGGGCTTATGCTGGTACGGCGGCGTCTTACCAAAACGCTTCGCTGCACAGAGCACCCACGTGACATTTGTGATGTCACTACGCGCCCTATTTTTTTCTGTGCCTGCTAAAACGAGTCAACCCTTTGGGCTCTGTGGCGTCAGTTTAGAGTACGGAGCCATAGCCTCCTGCATACCGACTGTGCCTGCTCTGTCACTCCGAACTCTATTGGAGCAGCCCGTTCATGGTGGGGCACCAAGTTCTTAGGTTTTTCGATGACCATGCCGATGCGAACTGCTGTGTGAAGCAGACGTGAATTGAAACGCACCTTGGCGTCGTCTGCTACGCGAAGGCGTCTTCCAGTTACAAAAGTCCGCAAAACGACGAGCTTGGACTTCACGAGCCAACATTAAAGACCGAAGCTTTATGCGTGGCGTCGCAGAACTATCAAACGGCGTTCAGTGTACTGTTTCCGCCAGCACGCTCGCCCTTTTGGGTTCAGTACGGGAGTTTCACAACAAAATGTATACATGTCCTCACGGTTGTCACTGCGATGAAAGCCAGTTAACTTTTCTGCCGCTGTATAGGAGTTGATAAGTGATAAATAATGGCGTTCGCTTTGGCCATGTTGAAATGGAGCAATCGGATCGACGCCGGCTTCTTAACGCGAGAGACTCAGCTTCGATTACGGCCACGAGACGCGTTTTTCTTTCACTTCACCCACGATCATTCATTATTATCGTCCGAGAAAGTCGGCTTTTCTGCAGTGCGCATTCGCGTACAACAGCATCAGTGGGACAATAAAGATTCGCTTTAGACTTCGACTGTCGTCGGACGGCACTCTAGCCATGGCTGTAACTCTGAGCTGGAGGGCCGTCGGACACTGTCTAGACACTGCGGTTACTGTTATCCTCGTCATAAGCATCAACATCATCATCGATTACGAATATCTTGCCTTTTCACGACGGGGAGCACGGGCCACGAGCCATCCTCGAGCAGAGAAGAAGACCGCTACGAACAGGAATGAATGAATGAATATGCTTTATTATAAAGGAGGCACGAAGCCCTTTGGGGGGAGGAGGTAGGTAGGGGGTAAAGGGGGATACCACTAAAGTTCATTGTGGGATCATAGGTCCTTTGAAGGGCGTCTTCGTTCTTGTGTGCCGCCTAAAAACACATGGTCAGGCCCGCTCTATACTGCTTTGTAGAGACCACTATCTAGTGCGTATCGGCCCATTGCTCCGAGTAAGGATGCCTTACTCCGGAGTACCTGTAAGTGCGCGTGAGCGTCAGATGGCAGTGGCCATTTATCAAGCAGGGTGGCTCTGCCCTCATCAAATGTCGTACAGTGCCAGATCAAATGATACAAGTTAGGCGTTGTAGCCTGCCCACAAAAGGTACACGTGGGTGCCGATGTCAGGGACGTGACGCCGTTATAACATTTTCGGGTTACATCTGGGGTATATGCCGCGCTTGCGTAGGCCTTGTTAATAAGAATTTGGTAATTCCCTCCACCTGGGAGAGGGCGGTTGTTGCCCAAGGATGAGGAGCTGTGTGGCACGTGATGTAAAAGTGGCCTATCGATAGTCAATCAATCAATAATAACCTAATCGAACGCTGGAATCAAAGCACCACCCCCTGTAGGGTGGCTCCAGCAGGCAGGAAGACCTGAGGGGTAATGTCTTGGAGTCGCTTACGACTTTCTTGTTGCATGTGTTGGTGCTGCGAATACTATGTTACTGGAGTAGGCGCCGGCGGAGGGTTGGAAATCATGGGAGGAGAGCTTAGGAGGCACTCCCTTGCAGCGTCGTGGGCCCGGCGTATCGTCGGCGATCTTCGACTGGGACAACGATGGGCATGACTCCAGCCGAGACGACTTTCATGAGCCCCACCCATACCACGGGTAAGTTTTTGGATTTTCATTTTCTAATGCCTGGGTGCCTTGCGGGAGACGCCATTCATAAGTTAAGGACGCTCAGATTCGCGCCGAATCATCTGGGTAGCCACGAACGCGTTCGGTCTTCCCACACCAGGGCGCGAGCATTGTTGTGCGAATATTACGGGGATGCATTCTATCTTGCAGCAGGCACCGTGCCCGATATGGCTTGAATATATTTAAGATATCGCGTTACCTCACGAATTTCCGGGTAGAGTCGTGTTAGCGGTGCGCCTGTTGCGAGTTATTCTGCGATCATTATTGTTTAGGAAAAGGGGTATTAGGTGTGGGACCTACGATTTGCGTAAAATGTTCTGAAGCATCGCAATGATGTCTTTTGTGAAGGCTCAGACAAATCCCTGCACTGTTGCTTGTTCAAACTTGCGCTTTGTTACATCACTTTCTCGCGTCGTAACGTGCAATTGCCATTCTTTAGCTGCACCAAATCTGACAACAATTTTTTTCTGAGGTAGAAAGTGTGAAGCGGCTGGACGTTTTCTCATATTTCGTCCCAGAAGGAGAGAGAGAGAGAGAGAGAGAGAGAGAGAGAGAGAGAGAGAGAGAGAGAGAGGGAGAGAGAGAGAGGGAGAGAGAGAAAAACGCTTTGTTTACTTATGCATCAGGACCTGCTTGTTCCTCAGGTAGTGTCTATTATCACGGTAACCGTGACAATTACCACCAGAAATTCCTCACGGTAGTGGCCTCTGATTGGCTAAACACGCCACCTGAAGATTCTCTGGAACAAATATTCCCTAAAATCTCGTTTCTGCAGCTGCTCCTGTCACGCGGTGGTATAGTACTAGCATTTTAACACGAAGGCCCAGGTTCGAGTCCAGCATTGAAGATATTTTTTTTTTTCAAAGCTGTCCAAATTTCTGAAGTTTTCGCTCATTGTGAACTCGCTTTTTTATATAATGGTTATTTCTATGTCAAGAGATCGACGCACACGGCTTCTAGAGTGGGTCGGATGAGGTTTATTATAGGTAGTGTTGTGTGCCGTTCTGCTGGGTTAGGTTAGGTTTTCTGCAGTTCGGCTGGATTTGGGAGTTTGTTAGGCTACGTGGGAAGCTAATTTTATTCAGTGAATTTTAGGCCAGCCACTTTTTAAAAAAAATTCCGTTAGAATTTCCGGAAGGTAATTCTCACGGCTGCCGGAAGATTAGACTCAGCCTAGTCGTCACATCCCGGAGGACGTGAAATGTGAGCAGAGGGAGAATTTGAATGACATTGAGAAGATAGGTGACGTCATCGAGAAGGTTGTCCCGATGTGTGCCCCCAATCGCCTTTGCTGTTCGCTGCGTGCTTTGTGCGATCCGTCATTTTTTGCGGGATGTGTTTGTATTATGGTGTATGGTTGTGCAGATACACATGATGTGATTTGTGTCTAGTATGACGTGACGTATTCTGAAAGTAGGGGGAGATGTGTGAGGGTCTGCCCATATCTTGTGCAGTCTAGCAGGAGTATGCGCGGTGTCTGCTTCAGCTCGTCCTATTAAAATGGCCTGGAGCTTTGTGGGTGTGTCAGAGTGCTGCGGAGTTCCCCTCTTCCGGAGTGGTTCAGTTCAGGGGATCTCGGGAGTGTGAACGTTTGGTTTGGTTCGAGGTTGGCAGGAGCCCCGACTACAGCCTGTCACCTTTGACGATGTCTAAAGGGCTTCGAGGACGGCTTCTTATTCACACGCAGAGGCTCGGCTGTGATGCGAATTTGTGAATCTTTTTATCGGCGGCGTTTGTTACTTAACATAACAACCGGAGCATGCATTCTTAATTCTTTTGTAACGCTGGCAAAGAGCGATAACGTGGCCCTCATGAAATTAGGTGATGAATCTGTTACTCATGAAATTAGCTTTCCTTATCCCTCTAAAGACGATTTACAGCACGGCGTCCTGGGCCCGGGCCATGTTGGTCGACGTGACGTCATTTGCCATAACTGGCCTTACTAAAGCGCGCCTCTCGCCTTGGCCTTCGCTGGTGCTCCTGCTGTATCCTGGGCACCGGCGATGGCCGGCGCGGATTGTTGGACAAATTTGACAATTAATTTCAAAGGTTGCTATGAATGGGGACTTCGGGTACGACCAGGTAGTGTGTTCTCACCTTCACAGATTACGGGATATTTAAAAATCCCACATAAATGCCCTCTGAACGCTGGTTTTGTTACGTCCGTCGCCTATAGTTTCCTGTTCACGCATTTCGGGAAACGTGATATTGTCCCATGTACTTATATTTTTTTTATTTCTGCGTACTCTCTTCCAGCAGTATAGCATAATGAATGATTGATTGTACTGTTTATCGTGCCGACGCAACTCAGGCGATAAGGCGCGCCATAGTGGGAAGTTGCAATTTAGACCGCCTGGGGATCTTTAGCATGCGCCGAAATCCCGTACACACGGGCGTGTTTGCTTTTAGCCTCCATCATAAAAGCGGCCGACGTGGCCGGGAATCGAGCCCACGTCCTCGTGATCAGCAACACATCGCCTTAGCCACTGAGCCACCACGGCGGGTGTAAAGCCTAATGGCTGTAATATTATGCAATGTGACAACATTCTACAAGTATATTTAATTTTCTAAAGTTTGTTTTGGAAGGTTTCCTTTCCAGCTAGTGAACACTCAAATGGTTGGCTGTGGTAGCACGATTTTATGACTATGAAGTGCCGTCAAACAAAATTACCCAGCATGGGTGAGGAAGCTGCATGTTTCTCCTTGACCTCATCACGTTTCGGCATGCGACGAAAAAGCTGCAGCGCTCATCGCTAATTGGCAGCTGTCGCGTTCAGCATATATGGTCAAAATTAATCCGGAGCCCTGCACTACGCCGCGCCGTATCGCCTGCGTTGCATCGACCCGTTAAACCCTAATCAAGCGTTAAGCCTATACCTGTTACGCGCTATAAGCTGTTGCCTGTTACGTGTGCGATAACTTGTGGCTGTGTAAACACTGCCGCATAGTGCATGCTGTGGACGGAAAAATCGTATGTGAAGCTTTAACGGGAAGCGCGCTCGTCCGCTAATTGCGAGTACTTCTTAGCGCGTTCAGGGAAGTTTCTAAACTTCCGAGTGAGAAAGCTTTCAGAAATCGAGTGAGGAAGCTTTCAGCACATGAATTTTTTTCTGCGCGGGCAAATAATGCTGAAGAAGTGAAAATTTATTTTTCCTTTTAGTATTATGCATTGCAAAATTGACTTGGTTACATATAGGACGTGATAACTTGCCGTCGTCCTTTAGTTGTAATTTTAATTATCTTTCCATGTAGTTATTTTTGTTCGATTTGCAACAGCAAGTTGCGTTTATTCCTGGCTTAATGATTTAACTGCGATAAACATGCATGCATGCCGCCGGTTGGAACCCCATGCAGAATGTAATTACAGAGAGCTAAGGGACGAACTTCCCTTTTCGTGCCAGCTTTTCAATTGGGACGCTGCGTCAGTCTAAGTTAAAATGTAACGTATCCGATTCAACGTTTAGAAGACTTGCGCAACGATATGCATCGATCAAGATTGCGCAGGTAAAGGTGTCCTCGAGGGTGGCTTTCGCAATGTACGTGATGCTCGTAGAGGGTGCAAAAAGAGAACTTGGTTTCTGAGACACAGTTGCAATCAATAAATGGACAGGTTTTTGTCCACTTTTTCACAGCTCGTCTGAGTTGTAATTAGGGCGGCACCCCTCGTCTACGGAGGTAGTGGGAACTGTTAGGAGTGAATGTTCCTGCTATTCGTATGTTTCCGTACATTGAAGCGCTTCCCAGAACGTTTTGTTCCATGTCGCGGTGACCTACACGAGTTTCGACTGCGTCCAGACTATTAAATTATGTCTCTTTTCGCATTTTGCGAACGACCCACTTCTCAGCCTACCGTGGCAATCTATAGCGGAAACCCTATCTCACGTGCGCTAAAGGACAGTATTACGGCCATTTGCTTTGGACGGGCATAATCACTCGCTAGCATTTCTCTCTCTCTCTCTCTCTCTCTCTCTCTCTCTCTCTCTCTCTCTCTCTATGTGAGGGGCGGGCAGGGGTGCGCACGAGCGAACACACACACGCGCACAGCTCAACTATGCGATGCCGTCCGGCGTGTGTGCGTGTGTATGTGTGTGTGTGTGTTTGTGCGTGTATGTGTGTGGCGCACGCACACGTACGCACACAACTCGTTACCCGACGGCCTCCAGCTTGCGTGCGCGTGCGAGTGCGGATGTGTGTGGCTTGTGGCTCTGTGTCTGGCGCACGCTCTCACACGTACGCCTGGATAAGGGGCATGCGATAAACCGTCACTTCAGAACGCCAATGCTTGTATTCCTAAACTAGAATTTCTGGAAAATAGTGCGTGAATATCGATCTCTGCAGAAAAAAAGGAATCTGTTCGCGTAATTTTTTATTTTAAGGTCTGGTGTATCGGTATTGAAAGTGAACAATATTTTGCAATAAATGAACCAGATTGTTGTGCTAAGCGAGTTAAGTAAGCTTTGACCACCGTATGAAAGCGTCCAACATTTAGCTTGCGTTTTGTGACTGTTCGCACTTTCATTGTTCTCGATCCGTTCAGGATACGTGTAAGTATTACGCAATTTTGAAATTGCATTTTTTGTAACTTCTAAAAGCAAACGGCAAGAAGAATGACACGATCAAAAAGCAGTG
This sequence comes from Haemaphysalis longicornis, assembly GCA_013339765.2. Taxonomy (NCBI): domain Eukaryota; kingdom Metazoa; phylum Arthropoda; class Arachnida; order Ixodida; family Ixodidae; genus Haemaphysalis; species Haemaphysalis longicornis. Next base: position 74,092,272 of record CM023453.1, read on the forward strand.
AGAATTCGTCTCTGCAAATACCAATAAATGTTAAGCCAATTTGGCCTGTGAAAATTTATCGCCATCACCTCCCTAATATCCATAGATAAGTATCTCTGGGTTCTTACAGAGAAGAAATAGCGCCGCGAAACGTGCAGTTTACTTTGTTTAGTTATGGGTTATGTTAATATCGCCTAGCCCTGCCCAGCTCTCACCTGTGTTTGGAATAAAGCCCATGGTGCTTTTGCATTCCGCAGAGGCCGTCTTATCTGATACGGAAATTGCTTTTCTTTGCAGTCACTATCCTCGGCTGTTGTTGTTTATAGGAAAATGTTTTCGATATTTAATCATGCTTCTAGAAAAATCCGGACACCAGATAAACTAGCAGAAAACAAAAAAACGCGGCATTCGCTTCCCCGACGCTCCTGTGATAACGCCCCTTCGTTGAGTGCTTCTTCACCGCTTTTATTTTCTTGAAGTTCTTTGCGGAGCGCACTTTCACCCCAGAAAAGGTAATTTCTACTAAAACCTCACTTGTTTGTTCACTGCGTGGAAATATTGAGAGTCCGGCTTAGGCCTCTTCCAGGGATTTCCCAACGATAATTCTTTATAATCACCAAATATTTGGTGTGTCACCACTGTGAAACCCTAAAACATGTGTAATGGTTGGTTTACATGTACATTGGATACTCCTTGATATGTCAAGTAGTGTGTGCGCAGATGAGCGGCTGGAAGATAATGCTGATGCCCTATTCGACAGTTCGCACTCGAGAGTTTCTGAGCATTTGGTATCGCTAGAGGAGCATTATGGGACCAACAATGCTAAAACCCCTGGCGTTGTTGGCAGCGGACGGCCCTAAAATACTAGTCGCCTTTAATTCAAAAGGCAAAAGCCACTTCAGGACGATGTTTTGAACTCAGGCAAACAGAAATGAACTTACCCACTACTGCACATTTACGTCACACAGACGTCGGCTGTCATGGTACAGTCAAGCCCGCTGACAATCTCTGAAGCGATATTGTGTCATGCCTATTAAACGAAGGTATCACGATACCGATTCGTATTATCTCAGTATGCTGAATGATGGAATCGTCTTTGGGATGGCCACATAGCTGCTCGAAGGGAATTGGCCAGTGCCGATGATAGGTGCCGTTAGTGGGCGGAGCGGGAATTGAAGCCAAGAAGGCGTGTTGACTGGCAGGGGTCTCAACCAATACTGCACGCCCCACACGCAACACATTTTTCGAGTGCACTTAGCGCTGCTTACTCGCTTTGAAACTGAACTTATTATGCTTTATCTCGGCGATACCGTACTGCTACAAGGCGCGTGTGTCGTGCTGGTGCCCCGAAGCCATCATGACAGAGATTCTCAGCTTATCAGTACGGAGTTCTGAACTGCCATGGGAATGGTCAGAAGCAGGCATTGGTCAATGACGATTAGAGCTGCGGTCAGAAGCTCACATTCGATTCAATTCCTATGTGGAGACAGCATCTTTCCCCTTTAAGTCCAACATACACACTGACGGTGACTGGCGACTGAAGATGACAACTCCCCTGAGGTGCTCAATGCCGATGCAACAACTGCCATTGCCCTAATCAACTTCACATTAAAAAACGTAAGCAGACTGATGTGTCACCAGAAATTATTTAAAGCGCAGCTCTTAAGCGCACGCTCCAGGGTATTCGCGGCGCCGTTGACCTCAGCGTAATCGAGCGAAGTGAAGCCAAAGACAAACGAGATAGAGCGAATAGGAAACTGGAGGAGGCAACTATGACGAAAATGTGAGGTAGAGGGCGGCATGCCGAGGCGGCGTGAGTCAAGATCGGCGGCGGCGACACGCTGCGAGATAACGCCAGCTTAGAACCACTAAATATGCTACGCGTAAGAGTAGCTCCACCGAAGCCCGTCGGCAGCCATTTTGGTGTCTGTCGCCAGGGTGGCCACCTTCATGCGCCCAATTGCGGCCGACATTGACGGGCGGAATTGGTCCGGGCGCCGCTTGGCAATCATGGCAGCGGTGTTTAGTTTTCGATGATTTCGAGGCAGCGCGTGTGTTCGACAGGGTCAGTTTCGGCTACGCTAGCGTAGCTTATTTAGTGGACCCAGGTTGCCCTGGAGCTTCTTCATAAGCGACGCAACACTAATAGTAGCTGTAGGTTACGCTATGCCACTGTGGTTATTCTCCAGGAGGACGCGAAGCAGGCTTTTTCCACCTTCCGACCGGAGGAATCAGCCCATACAGAACAGCATGCCATTTCAAGTCTGTCTGGGGCTTAAAAACGGCCTCTCAATGTGTCATACAGCCACACTGCGCTCCGAAAATCACGATTTATCGAAGAAAGCCAGCACGCGGTAACATAGGGGCACCAACATGTCAGCGCCCATGGGTATTCCGCTGTCAGCGGAATGCCGCTGGATCGATCGCATTAGGGAGTACCGAAATCGTCAGCCAATTGTTTATTCAGTGGAATAATTGTGAAATGCTATCGAGTTGAAGACGTTATCTTATTTAAGAAAGTAGATGCAAGCACGTCTTCTGGAACAAAATAACGTAAATACACCCATAAGGAGAGTAATTCTACGTCTTAATTTTTTGCTTTACTTTTTGTTTTTCCAGCCCCGACACAGAACTCGTCCCCGAAGATAACGCTTGGCAAGTACATCGTTTAAGAGCTAGGGTGGTTTGCCGGATACGGTAGTCTTTTTTGAGCTACTTAAACGCGGAAATTGGGGTCCGTTTTTCGCTTGTCAGTCTATCCGTTGATTCGACCACCCGTCCAAAAATGAAACAATTCTGAAACGAGAAGTTTATTTTGGCGATACCTTTCCAAACGACTAAATCTGGTACCGTAATTCACACTTGTCAACATTGTTGAGCAAAAACAAAACAAAAAAAAAACATTCGGCATATTTGAGCAAAAACATCAATACATAACTGGTACTAGTCGAATTCAAAATAGACGTGCGCTTGATATTTGCAACAGGAAAATAAAAACACGCGTTTAAAGCAATATTTTGACTCATTATAGAAAAAGAGCTCGCGCCCAAGCCTAGAAATCGTGGAGGAATACCACCAGGGACGAAAGACTCTAATGGTGCGACTTTCCGTTTCGTCAACCGCACAGAAGCGGCGCTTAGTTCGTACCCGGTAAGCATCGAACGCGGTGATTGGTGGCAGGCAACCCCTAATCAATCTAAAACATTCCGAACCATGGTTATTTACGAAAAATTAGGAAAAAGTATTCAGAACATTTTTACACGAACCCTCAGAATTGAAATAAAAACCAAAGACTCTACCTCAAAGCCGCAAATTTCGAACAGCAGTTTTTCTTTAGTAATTAGTCACAAGGATGTCGCTTGTGTTTTGAGCGTACCAGTAGATGAGGCCTGGAACATTGTATTGTGTCCAATACAAAATGGAATAACGCGGAGTGGCACATTCCCGAACCCCACTGAGTAACCCCAGTTAACAGGGAACCTGAAAGGCCACTCCAGTACCGCGGTATCAACAACCGCCGAGCTGTTATTTTGAGAGCCAAAGAAAACTAAGTCTTCAGATAATCCGTGACTCTGCTGATGTGGGGTAAATTATATGCTAAAAGATGTATTCCACAACTTGGAAACCGCAACACGAAATGTCACCGTCCGGTACTGACACTGGGGCTTAAATGAGTTCTAATCTGAGACTAGAGTTTACGGGTAAGCGTTGTAACACTCCTCGTTAGCGAACTCCAAAATTGATGTTTTCCCACGCAAAAGTTGTCCCCCAGAGCGCTGCTGACCGAAAACTCTATCGTCAACTCTTCGCGCCCGAACCTACGCAGGCAGAGGCGAGCCATCCTCCTCCTCCTCTCCATCTTCCTCCTGGTGCTGTTTGCTTTCCTGGGCTACATAATATACCTCCTCTTTAAAGGCAAGTTTCACGACTGTGTACCAGCTACTCGGAAAGTGACGGAGTGTCAAGTCCTCAAGGATAACATAAAACTTCATTCAAGTTGAAAGATTACCTCGTAGGAATAACATTCGTGTCAATCTTAACCGTAATTGCCTTCAAAGCAGTTACATTATGTACAAAACAAGAGAGCGAGGCAGCTCACTAGCTCTGTATGGTGCCAGTGATCGATTTCCGCTGTGTTCGGGATAACTATGCGGGTTTACAGCTAGAAAAAAAGCGTGTTTTTTTTTTGCTGAAAAAGCGCCTAACTAAGGCGGCGTTGCTACAGCATAGGGTACTCAACATGAATGATCTTGTGTTGGTACATGGCTTGTAGGTACATTGGCTCGTTGGTGCATTGCAACTCCACGAAAAATAGCGCAGATGACGGGACTAAGAAAGAAAACACAGATGGGTGTTTTAATCTTTTTTCCCACCGCCGGCTGTGTTCTTCTTGGAAATCAACATGAATTTCAGGCGAACGCTACGAGTAACGTAAATGCGGGTTAAGGTCTCTAGGACAGCTTTTATAAGGACCTTACTCACAGCGGTAATGCTGCGCCATCTCTCGGTTGCTTCTCGCAAAATAGGGACAGTTGCAGAGGACCGACGAGTAGATAACCAGCCCCGCATGACCTAATTGTATTCACTTTCACAGTGCGAAGGCAGAAGAATGTCCGTGGTTACGCCGTCACAGGGAACTCGATACTTGCACGGTGAAAGGCGCGGTCAGGTCTTGGGACCTCTCACCCGAGATTTTAGTTCACCACCACGCCGAGTCAGTTTACTTAATTACCCTCATGTTTTCACCCAGAAGTGAACCAAATAACCTTTGCTCCGTCGTACTATGCGGCACTGAGCGGTGATCTGAAGTCCAGTCTTCAATACAATGTCTATACCCCTGAATGCGGCACATTTCACGTTGAACGAAATGTATTTAAATACGACGTGTCCAGCCCTCCGATAAAAGCCAAGTTGTACCTTGCCTTGATGGCCCTTTGGAGAGCAGTCGGCGGAGTCCCGCAATCGCGATGAGTTTATTGCGCGCACTTAAACCTTTATGAAGTTTATACTCCTGGGTCCAGCCTGGGAGACCCCGAGATCTTAAGCGTTGAATATGGAAACCCACTGCACCGGTCTCTTCTTGGATTCTTGCGTGAAACGGGTGCAGTATTGTAACTTTTAAAATCTTCTCTTTTGCCGTAGGGCAATCTCTGGCAATAAGAAAAATAGTCCCCCACGCGGGATCAGAACTAGCCAGCATTTACGACTGCGAAATGTTGTTACCTGTATGGCGGCAATACAAGCAATAAAACAAAACGGAATAGGGCAAGCGAATTATAGTTGAACCTGGTTATAGCGAAGTAGTATCGGGGAAGTAAATTTGTTCGTTATGTTAGATATTCGTTGTAACAGTATATGTGGCAATCGGCTCTAACGAAACGGCAATCTGGCTCGCGCAGAAATTCTAGATACTAAAACTGATTATTCTAAGGTTTCGAACATGCTGCCAAAAAGGTAACTATTATCTGTCCCTTTGTTCCATTTCAAACCAAATGGACCGGGACATGACAACACGAAATTACAACAGAACAAAGTTCGTTCGTCAAAACAGACCTGCATTCTTATTTATTTGAAGAAGGATGTAATCTTCGTATGGCGGCTTTTCACAGCACTGCAGGATGAAGCTTTCCACGGTGTCTACGCACGAAACGTCCTTTTCAACTGTAGTTTTAAAAACTGCTATCTTCTAATTTCCTTGTTTTTGCTTGTAAAGCTAGCTTCCGAGTTTCGAGCCTCACGCGAACCAAGTATTTCTTAGTTATTGCCGATATCGCACGGTTTCGGTTTCGTTGTAAAAAGAATAAGTGTCACTGAAATAAAGCTGTACCAAGCAAAGGTCGTGTTTTGTTCGCCATTACCGATAATTCGCTATATCAGTGTTTGGCATAACTAGGTTGGAAGGTAGAATAATCGCGTGGGTTTAAGTGTCCTAAGCTACTGTTTCGAGGAATAGTTATTGTAATGAACCTCGAAGTCCTCCGGCTGCCAAGCCGTCGTAAGAGAGCGGAGAGCACCCCTCAGGTTCGAATGACGGCTCAAATGGAACTGGCGGTGAGTGCGGCACGAGAGCGTGCCACCGCTTCGTCGGTGGTAATATATCGGATGATGAAGCAGCATCGTCTGCCATAGAGGAGAGAGGAGGAAGAAGTTCCAACACTCTCCCCCGCTGGCAGATGACGCAAGTGCGCAACACTTCAACCGTATTTGGAGAGCGGACATATTTCTTGCGCCATGGCTCGACAAGTATTCGGCTGACAAAGAATAATCGAATGTCTTTTTTGCTAGTTATCGGCGAGTAGTATCCAGCACCTCTTGCGAACTTGGGTCAGGCACGTCTCGTACTCCGCCATGGAGGATCTTTGTATGGGCGTGCTGGGTCACGGAAGGTGCGGAGTTCTTCCTTCGTCCTTCTTTCAAGTGCGCTCCAGTTTTGGCCTCATACCTTCTCGCAAGCTTGGCATCTTTACCTAGTTTTTTCGTTGAGCTGAGGAGTTGCGTCGTCGTAACGGCAGGTGTCCTCCGGGTGAACCCTTGCTTTCTGCGGAAGTAGCGTAACCTAGAGTCATTCGTTCATGTGTGTGACTGTTTTTTCAATTCGTTTCATTACCAGATCGGTGGCCGAACTTCGTTCGTAGTGGCATTTCATGCTGGTGCTTCCAACTTTCGAAACGGCTCCCAACCTTTGGTTCCTCGTTATTTTCCATGGATGGTCGGAGCAAGGTAACGTCACTGAGTGACTTTAGCTCCAAATGGCAGTGGGCTTTGAACAGTTCAGCCCAGAAACGTTGCCACTACTTTAAGCTTCGGGATCGCTCCCTCAACGTTGCCTGTTACAAGGTCCCAGTAGTGGTACGCACAAGTCAGGATCGATATCTTGTTTTCACCGAATCGCTGTTCTCTGAGTGCCATTTCTGTCATCGTCTTAATGATTTGGTCGTTCGGTATGGGAATACGCTCGTTGCATAAAGTGTCGCTTTCGAGCGCCTCAATGTGTACCACCCCTTGTTTTGTCTTCAGCAATGAATGGACGTACTTTCCGAAGGGGTTTTTCTTCTTTAGACCTCCACAGATATCTACAGTCAAAGACTCCTCTTCTAACAACTCGCATCCTAGTCTTTTGGACGCATCTGCAGTTATAAAAATGCGTTGGATTCCGCCGTCGAAAAGAATTCGGTAGCGTCCTGAGGATGCATAGGCTGCGACTGTTGCGGTCAATGATTGTAGAAGGACCGTAGGGTCAGTTTGGCTTGGAAGCAAGCTACGTCTCAGTGTTGCAACTCGGGGCGTCTGACGGCACATGGTGGTCCCATGCTTTCGTGCACACGTGTCGCAGCGCAGTCGACCTCGGCAGCCGCTGGACAAGTAACCTTGCTTAAGGCATCGGAATCATCTGACTGGCGAGCAGCTCCTCCTGCCGTGTAGAGCTCCATTCCGCGCAGTTTCAGAGCTTTGGATGGAGCTCAGTGGAATGGCAAAACAAGCAGCGTTGAGAATGTTAGTTGAATTTTGCAGAGACGTCACGGTTTGTGCGTTCCGGGGTCGATGTTGTCTAATAGGCTCTTCCTGTGTCCCAGCGACATCCGGTGTGCTCGTTGCTTGTCGTTGCTCTACTGCTTCTTTACTTTGGACTTAATGGCTGATGAACACGGCAAGCTGCTGAAGCTCTTGTTCGGGTTGTGTCGTCTTGTGCTGAAGGTCCTTTACAGCTGGAGTCGAGCTGGATGTCGTTGCTGAAGGCGTCGATGGGCCGAAGCGTTCGCAAAACTTTAACACCATGTCGGGCGTCAGCAGTCTGTAGAGACCCGCCGCGGCGGCTCAGTGGCTAAGGCGTTGAGCTGCTGAGCACGAGGTCGCGGGTTTGGTTCCCGACGCCGGCGGCCGCTTTTCTGATGGAGGTGAAAAGCGAGAACGCCCGTGTTGCTCGAGATTTCGGCACACGTTGAAGATCGCCAGGTGGTGAAAATTAATCCGGAGCCCTTACATAAGGCGCGCCTCATCAACTGCGCTGCGTCGGCGCGTTAAACCCTACATTCAATCAATCAATCAGCAGTCTGTAGAGGATGTCTCGCACCATGGTGTAGTAACTAACGGGATTAGTGCCAAGTGCCATCAGACCTCGTATGTGCATTTGTACGTGGCCGAAGAGTGTTCGAAGTGGCCGTGCGTTTGGGGACAACGAAACTGATTTTCAAATCAAAAAGGCTCCGGACATTGCAATGAATGATGAGTCTTTTGTCATCGAAGCGCTTTTGAAAGATTTGAATGGCGTAATTGTACCACTCCTCGCTGCAGCCAAGAGTCCAGAAATAGCCGATTCGGCAGCTCCTGTCACGAGGGTGCTCAGGTAGTTGAATGTTTCTGAAGTGCTCAGGTCATTGTTCTTATGCAAAGCCAGCGAGAACTGCATCCAGAAGCGCTGATAGGCTTTGCGGCTTCCGTAAAACTTCATGAGCTCAAGCTGAGGGAGCTTGGACGTACTGGTGGTCGGGGTTTGGTAGTTCGTTGGTCGTGCAGGTGTGGATGCGAACGCGTCCTGCAACCTGAAGCGCGGAGTTGCAGCCGTGTTGACGACCTCCTATCCGAAATGTTCCCGCGTCGACGTGTCACTCTCGAGCAGCTGGTCTGACGTCTCGTCAAAGATAAGGTCGTGAAGTTTTTTATCTGCTGGTGGGGCACCTCGACTCGTTCAAGCAGGACGCGCTCATATCGGACGCGGAAAGTCCTGTTTGCCCTCGCAATGATCGTTCAGGTTCAGTTGTTACGCCATCCAGTTGCGAGCGCAGGCTCTGGCGACGTAGGAGTAGCCGCTCCAAGACAGTCAGCTGGCGGCCAGGGATGCTGGGGCATAAGTGGGAATAGTCGCCCCAGTCGAGTGGGCTTGCGGAGCTCCATGTGTCTAGGTTGGCCTTGATTTGAGGTCCCGTTTTTCCGCCCCATGTAATAGACCTCGAGATCCTCCGGCTGCCAAACCGTCGTGAAAGAGCGGGCAGAACACTTCGGCTACGAATGAGGGCTTTAATAGAACTTGGTGTGGATGCAGTGCGGGAGCGTGCCACCGCATCGTCAGTGCTAATGAAACTGATGATTCAGCGTCGTCTGATACAGCGCAGAAGAGGAAGAAGTTCCAATAGTTATTGTCAGCTAAAGATCTACTTGGTACGGCTCTTTTATCAAGATTTTTGAATGCGAAATTTATAAAGTTTAACAATATCTTACGTATGGTAATCCTAAGAATCCACTTAAGAGACGCGAATGCAGCTAGTTTGTGGTCTCAGGTAGCCAACATAAGCAAAGCAGTGTCGAAAGCAGTGGCTACACTGTCCACTGGGGAGCCTGAATGTTTATTTGTGAATCACGGTCAATTTAGAGTGTGTCGCAGTCTATTACAACCGAAGGCGCTGGAAGTTCCCAGTAGTACTGCATTGGAATTATATTTGACTTAAACGATACCAAAATGCCCCCTAAAAAGAAAGCTATAACACCAAAGTAATATTCTAATGCTTTTTTTGTTCTTCGGCCTTCCTCCGCAGCGATTGCCAGACCAGAAACGCGCCTGGGCCGTAACATCACGACTCCAGGTACGTATGTTATGTAGTGGAATTTCCAAAGCAGAAAGAGAATGCCCAACCTAATTCTGCCTCAATATATTCATTTGCTTGGAAACCCGTTTTCGAACGCGAAAAAATGAACAACAAAGCTGTGAATCTCTTTAGAAAGACTATGGTGCGAGTTAGTTGGCTTATGTTCATGATTAGAGACCGGAAGTTTAGGCACTAAAAAAACGGTTTTAGGCGCCTATTGAAGGCGCTCAAAATTGAAATTTAGGATATATAGGCACTAATACTACCATATAGGCATATATAGCTCGAATAATATTTACTCAGGCGCGATTTTCATGGCATTTTCGGTTAGAGTAAACACAGGCTAAAACATCGGTATTTTGAATGCAATTTTATTTTCTTCAAAAACCTCAAGGGTGACGAGTTCAAGATATCTAGGGTGACGCCAACACTGTGCGAAAGGCTGTGAAGCATGGCAACAGCACACACTCGCAGGTTTTCCCGGGCTTAAGTTTTGCCTTCTTCAGTCATAGCGTCTTGTACGCAGAGAAATAACGCTCCACATCCACTGATGTTAGCGGAGGTACTTGTACTTTGGCACGTTGGATGTTTTGATTCCATCTGGAATCGCGGTATGTCCGCCGCTCAAAACCTCAGACAGTTCCGTCAGCGTCGAAAATCCGGGATTTCTGTCCAACACAGACTTAAGCTTCTCTATAGCTCTGTCAGCAACCGGTCCCCTGGGAGCACTAGCGAACCTTTCCTGTGCGTCCAAAATCAGCTGAATATTTTCAGTCAGCGTTGTGCCCGAACTTTCAAGTTTCTGTATTGTTGTTGCCAAGAACGATGAAATGGGCACACAAATAGGCCAAGTCACATGCAAGTGTAACATCATGTAGAACCTTCTGGGCCCTTCTCACGGCGACACTCTCATCTTCAGCAAAGCTGCTTACAACAGCCTTGACACCGTTTAAGTGTTGGTTTGTAGTATTCCACTGCCGTCAGCCAAGTTCCCCAGCGGGTAACAACAGGCTCCGGTGGAAGAGGTACACCCGGCAGCTGCTCCCTGAAAGCACGAACGCGGGAAGGAGCCTTGAGGAACACCGCCCTTCCCTACAGCTATCAGTTCGTTGACCGAACTGAACGACTTTCGTAGCTCTTCACACACCCGATGAATCCCGTGAGCAAGACAGTGACGTGCAATAGTTCTGGGTAAAAAAACCTTGAGAAGTGCACCAGCCTTAAGCATATAAGCTGCTGCATCTGTGTAGAGCAGCAGTACTCGGTCGTCGTGGGCTCCGGAGGGGTACAGAAGCTTCAATGACGAGTTCACGAAGCGGCGATGGTCTCTCCGCTAGTTTTTTCTAGCTCTTTTGAGGCAAACCAGGAAGGGTGTTGTTTTCTCTTCTGCGTCAAGCTTTCCGACTACAAAGTGACCGAAGTACTCGTCCGGTGACATCTGTCGTCTCGTCCACAGAAATCCAAATGTGGAATTCACCGATTTCTCTTCTAATTTCTTGTAGCGTCTTCTCGTACAGTGGTCGCAGGTACTCCTTGCGAAGAGTCGACTCTGATGGTTACCTTTTGTTTGCAGTACTTTTGCAAGAAATTCTTGAAAGTCTTGTTTTCGATTTTCGCCCAAGGGATGTTAGCAGCGACTAATGCTTCGCACAGGTCAGCGCTGAATTCACTTTTTTTTCCTTGAGCAATACTTTCAGCCAGGAACGATTGTCTTGATGTCGACGGCTGGTTGCGCAGAGCATTGGCTTGATGCAGTGCTGTTCTTTCATGCTGCTGCAAGTGGAACTTTTTTTCACAGGGGTACCTGCGCGAAGAAAACAGTAACGAAAACTAAGATATTGCGTAAGGCACGTGAAACGTTGCTAGTGTACTTTTGCTTTTAGTCATGTAGAGTTGTAAACCTGACAATAGCTCAAGGAATGGCGAAGTTGGCCAGCTGCGCAATAGCAGGTAACCGTTTTTAAAATCATGATGCTTATACAACAATCCGACCAACACTGTGCCGGAAATTTTCAATAAGGAAGCCAGTTCCCGAATTAGGTTGCAAACATTGCACAACAATGAATAGCAGTTACCGTAAAAAAGTTCTTAAAACGCACATTATTGGCAAGTCTGAGCATTCAGAATAAATTTAGCGTAAGCACTGTTGGAGGCGTCACGTTTACGGTTGGTCCAGTGTTCACGTCAAGTGCATGATATCGTTAATTAAGATCAAGTGGAAAGTATTGTATTCTCACCTGCTTTCCGCAGGGTTGGCAGAATACTGTTTCTCCGTCGACGGTTTGTTGTTTTGTAGGTAGCACTGCGATCCACTGGTCCATTGCCGGAATAAGGACACTTTTCGGCGTCTTAATCTTCGGCATTCGTCGGCAGGCTTCGGACGGATTACGGAGAGAGCAGAAACGCCAACTACGCTGACGTGCTGGCTGTAGTGATAGGGTCAATAGGTTTTCTCTTAATCTTGCCACAAGCTAGCCTCGCGCTGCCTCTCTAGGGCACGCTCTAGCCTCGCCGCTGTGCAATCTGCGCTTGCAATATTCTCGACACCAAACAAATCCGACCTTTTTTTTGGGGGGGGGGGGGGGGGAGGATTCGCGAGCAATTTGTAATTGTTTTGCATTGTTTAGAAAGGCTTTTCGAAATCCCGTCCGAGGTAAATAAGTGGGAAAGGGTTCAGATTTATTTGCAATTTTTTAAGCAGAAGGAAAGGCGTGAAAGTCAATGTTGCGCATCTTGCCGAGAGAGTAGCTGTGCTTTCCCGCAGTACCGTCCTGGCCTTGAGAGGTAGGGCTTCCATTGGCCGGCTCCCTCGCAGGCTGGCGCTTGCGCGCTATCGTTGGGGGCGCTAGCAGACGACGCGCCGACGGAACCCGCAAGAATCTTTTTATGCCGCTAGCATTCAATAAAAACCCTTAAAATGCTAAATACAACGTTTTCAATTGCTCTCTTGTTTTCTTCCAAACAAGCCAGTGCGAACCCATTTCCAACGCCAGCGCGCCTCGTCATTTTTCATTACTTCATACCCCCATTCACAAACATACTGTTTTCTATACTCGCTGCACGCCGACTGGTTGGGGGACAACGCGTACTCTTATTTTCACCTTGCATGCCTTGCAGACTAAATTCGACGAGACCATTCCTCAAAACACGTGTTCTCCTGTCTGTGACAAAACCAATTTATGCCACTGTTAGCACTGTATTATTGCGCGAACAATATATAGGGCATTTCGGGTAATATTTCCGTCGCTACGCGTCACTCTGTCAAACAGCCAGCGACATAAACCCAAAACGGTAAAGTGAGATAGCGCTTAGAGATCGCCGGCTGCGTGAGTGACGAGAGCGACGGTGCTAAGAATACTTTAACAGGAGTGCGACTGAGCGGCAGCTGCCTCTGCAGACGTGCCCGTCAGTCACGGGGAGTCTCGGCGGGTCTCTGTGACTCCTGCCACTGATTGCCCGCGTTGTATAATTATCGAGCACGCAGCCAGTTAGGGTGGCAAACGAGAAGAAATGAAAAATACTGCGGCTAATGGCGATACTGGCAGACTACAAAAGGAAAGACAGGCAGCCAGCCGCTGCTAGAGCGAGAAAACGAGACCGCTGAGATTATTAGAACGCTAAGCATGGTTGGCATAGTGTAGGAAGAAGATGATGATATTTTTGTGGTTATACGCTTTACTGAGTGGGGTGAAAGAAACTCTGCGTGCGGATGTCTGAAGAGAAAGGAATGAGCATCGGGCGAGGCCTCAAGTTAGCAATGGAGAGAGACAAGATGCTCATGCATTCCCATCAGTCCAACAATATATTTCCCTTTTTTTCCATCGAGATATACGACTGATTGAGGCAAAGTCTGTACTCGACAGCACAAAAAGGCATTTATAGGCGCTTAAAGCTTGTATAGGCACGAACCTCAAAATAGGCACGTATAGGCACAATCAACTATTGCTTAAAATGTTCCCCTTCCTTTAGTTCATGCTTATATGTTAAATAGGCTCGATACGGACTGGAATAAAAAATAGGCATTTTGCCTAAAGTTCCGGTCTCTATTCATGATAGTCGTAAGAGCGCGAACAAGACGGGAAGGAGGAATAGAAACACGTAGGAAACAAAAAAGCGCTGACTAGGAACTCATTATTTTTCGAGCGTACAAGCAAATGCGCACCAAGAACAACACAAAGCTTGTAAGATAACAAGATACGGAAGGCAAAAAAAACGCAATAATTGAACAGGTTTCTGGGTACCGGAACCAGGCTAGGATATTCAGGGCAGAAATTTGGGCTAGTTGGTGATGGGACTTCGACATGGTAAAAAAGCGCACTAAAACGAGGACACCAGAAAAAGGCTCGTCCCGTGTCACCGCCTTTTTCTTGTGTCCTCGTTTTAGTGCGCTTTTTTACCATGTCGCAGCCTAGGATAATTCAAGAAGTTCTTGATTACATGAAGCCGGCTAAGAGTTGGATCACAAGAGAAACAATCCTGGTGTGCTTATAAGAATTTTTCATTCACTTCGTCAATATAATAAAAGTAAGCTCCTTAAGCGAGCTCACATAAAACCGAGATGGAGATAACGGGATATTAGCTGTGTCGTCCGCACCTATCGCAACTATATTGGTGTCGGACAGAATTCCGGAAACAGGGACATCACCCTCTTAGAGCGCGTACTTCGCGTAAATCTGCCGTTCACAACCGCATTCGGTGCGTAGTGGGAGAGAAAAAAGTTTCAATGAGCTCGGAAGTGAGAGTGGAACCGTAGTCCGCTAATCCATGCTTTGCTCTAGCCGTCTTGGCCCGTGTCACCAGGAGTGTCTGGTCCTCAGGTTGACAGCTCGCAAACGGTGTCTCCCACCGTTCGGGAAAGGAACGGATGGAAAGGGGTGGTAGGGCTGCGATGCGAGCGCTTTTCAGTATTACAATATATGTTGGAGGGTACCTAACTGTGGACGAAATTTGCATGGAGCAATGCATTATGCCGGAAACAATAAATTCATTCGAACTTAGTGTACGTACGTCCATGTTCGTAATTGTCGGAGTGTCATTTCCCCAGTTGTGCTAAGGGATGGGTGAGGGTGCGGGGATTTTCGTCGGTTGGTCCGATAAAATTGAGTAATGTCCTGATAATGAAAAGTGGTGTCGGAGCTGCGGTGACCTCGGCGGCCCGGTTGGCCAGTTAGCGAGCCTGTTGGTGGCCGAAGTTATTGCCCGTTCCAGAAGCAGCTAAGCGTTCAAAGGGAGACCTGAGCAGCCGCTTGTAGCGGACTCTGCCTTGTGTGACCACCTTGTCAGCATTTCGAGATATCCGGGGTACCCGAAAAAACGTTTGGCGATAAAGGGGGGCAGATACACAGGACAAACGCGAGCTAAAGGCACGGCTAGAAAAAGTTTCGACTTAACGGATATTTCGAGATATCCGAGTTCGAGTTCCCGCGGTATTGCTGTATCCCAACTCAGCCGAGGGAAGGGGGGGGGGGGGGCTGGTGGGCGATCAGTAATGAAGAGAATGATAATGATGATGTTTATTATTATTATTTTAAATCTCCAGGTCTGATTTGGCTCGTTTCGGAAATTCCCGCTACTCAGAGTTCATGCGCTCTAATTATTTACTTCTTTTTGCAATTTGTGGTTCTAGAAAGCAATATACTTTTCCTCTAGGCGTGTGAATATTATTTTTTACAAAGTTCCATCTGCCTTCTTTAACAATACCTTTATCATAACACTGTTTGTTTTAAGTAAGTTTTTTATACGGCTTCGAATAACCCACATAATGTAATAATTACGGCAAACGTTTGTTTGGTTATGGAAGAGAAATCGCAACATTTGCGAGGCACCCGAAATTCGCGCAAAATAAAGCGCCTTCCCACGTGATACAATCGGCATCATGAAATTATGAAGATGAAGTAATTTAGGTTATATTACAGAAACAAAAAAGCACCCCGAATCTCTCAGTGACACGGTACACACACAAAAACACAGCCTGCACTCTCCGTCTAAAGACGAATATTATTGAACGCGAACCTTTCTCGTGGTGAATTCTTTGGTTGGCCAATCCCGCAGTGCGAGTGTGTGCTACTCTGGAGGTACGGACCACTTCTCTAGAATACCCACAGCAACTCTTTGGTTTTTCACTACGTAGGCCTAGGGTTGGGGTTTTTGGTACCTGCTGGTTGGCGGTCCCTTCGACCATGTCGAAATGGAGCAATCGGGCTAGATTCCCGAAGAAGGCCGATTCAACTTTATAGGTTCGCGCCTGAGGAGAACTGTGATGTATTAGCAGTTCAAGAGACAAAAATAGAATACGAGGACCAGACAGAGGCTATGCTACGGTGTTTCCAGTGTCAGTATAATGCATGGGTTTCTCACGCGGTTTGCACGTCGTCCGCGTTCGTACTGTTTATCGAACAAGAGGCCTAAATATTGAGCATGTGACTTCCAGCACGGACGGACGCCTGGTTGTCTCTGATTTAGCAGTTTCTGAGTGAAAGTGGCGTGTCTTGTGCTTGTACGCGCCGACAAAGTGGCGGGATATAAGATTTCTTCGTCACTGTGGCGCCTTGTTGGAACAGTGAACGTGGTGTACTCATGTTAGCTGATTTCAATTATCTGTACATCACACGACAAGACAAGTGCTACACCGTTTAGAGACGCAAGCACCTAAACGTTAGTCTATAGTTAATAAATCGCGGACATGACTACGTAAGAAAACTAAGTGGAGGAGGTTTACTGTTAACTCATTTTTAAGGATACAGTCACTCCAGGCTCGATCGAGCAAGTTTCATGAGAAATTATACCAGAATGCAGAGATTATGACGTCTGTCCGGTCGTACGTTTCATCCCCTGCGATGCGTCGGCGTGTTAAACCCTACAATCAATCAATCAATCAATCAATCAATCAATCAATCAATCAATCAATCAATCAATCAATCAATCAATCAATCATCAATCAATCAATCAATCAATCAATCATCAATCAATCAATCAATCAATCAATGAATCAATGAATGAATGAATCAATCAATCAATCAATCAATCAATCAATCAATGAATCAATCAATGAATGAATGAATGAATGAATCAATCAATCAATCAATCAATCAATCAATCAATGAAACAATCAAGCAATGATTAGCGGTTTGTAGAGGGTCTCCCTTCAGCATACAGTAGTAACGAGCGGGATCAGTGCCAAGTGCTATGAGACTTCATGTGCACTTTTACGTAGTCGAAGATTCGTCAAAGTTTCCGTGCGTTTGGGGACGACGAAACCGGTTGCAAATCAAAGGCTGTGGAAATCGCCATGAATGAAGAGTCTCTCGTGCGTGAAAAGGTTTTCAAAGACTTCAATGGCGTATTTGTAGCACTCGTCGCTGTAGCCTGGAGTCAAGAAATAGCCGATGTGGCAGCTCCCGTGACGAAGGGGCTCGGGTAGTTGAATTTTTCTGAAGTGCTCAGGTCGTCGTTGTTTGCACAACCGACGAAAACTGCGTCCAGAAGCGCTGCTACTTTTTGCGGCTTCCGTACAACTTCATGAGCTCAAGCTGAGGGAGCTTGGACTTACTGGTGGTCGGAGTTTGGTAGTTTGTTGGTCGTGCAGGTCAGGAGGTAAACGCGTCCTGCAACCTAAAGCGCAGGCTCCCAGCCGTGTTGATGACCCTGCCTCCGCATTTTCCCGCGTCCGACGTCTCGCTCTCGAGCAGGTGGTCTGGCGTCTCGTCAAGGATGGGGTCGTGAAGTTTTTTATCGGCTGGTGGGAGAGCTCGACTGGTTCAAGCAGGACGCGCTCTTATTAGACGCCGAGAGTCCTGTTTGCCCTCGCAATGATCTTTCAGGTTTTGTTGTTACACCATCCAGTTGTGAGCGCAACTCTGGCGACATCGGAGTAGCCGTTTCATGAGAGTCAGCTGGCGGCCAGGGATGTTGGGGCGTAAGTGGGAGGAGTCGCCCCAGTTGACAGGGCTTTTACAGCTCCTTGTGTCGAGGTTGGCGTTGTCTTGTGGTCCCGGAATACGGCCCCATGTAATAAACCTTGAGATCTTCCGGCTGCGAAACCGCCGTGAAAGGGCAGGGAGAACACCTTGGCTAAGGATGTGGGCTTTTTTGGAACTGACTGTGGATGCAGCGCGAGAGTGTGCCACCGCATCGTCGTATAATGAAGCTGATTATGATGCAGCGTCGCCTGCTGCAGCTCAGAAGAGGAAGAAGTTACAACAGTTATTCTCATCTAAACATATACTGGGTACGGCTCTTTGATGGAGATTTTTTTACGCGAAATTTTATAGTCTTGTTCAACAATATTTTACGCACCGTACTTCTGAAAATCCACTTAAGAGATGCGAATGCGGATAGTTTGTAGTCTCAGGTATCCAACATAAGCAAAGCAGTGTCGAAAGCACTGGCTACACTACCACTAGGGAGCATCAATTTTGATTTGTGAATTACGATCTACTTAGGGTAAGTCGCAGGCTCTTACAACTGAAGGCGCTGGAAGTTCGCAGCAGTACTGCATTCGAATGATATTTGGCCTAAACGATAACAAAATGCCCCCGAAAAAGAAACCTATAACACCAATCTTCAAGTTTAATGCTTTTTTGTGTTCGTCTCCCTTCCTCCACAGGGTATGCCAGCACAGGAACGCACACGGGCAGTAACAGCACGACTCCACGTACGTATGTTATGTAGTGGAATTTCCCAAGATAAACGATCGAGTCCGACTAATTCCTGCCACCCAGGATTCATTTCATTGGATATCTATTTTGGAACGGCCAAAATGAACAAATTGTGAATATTTTAATGCGGACTCTGGTGCGAGTTAGCTGGCGTATGTTCATGAACGTCGTAAGAGCGGGAACAAGTCGGGAAGGAGGAATAGAAACACGTAGGAAACAAACAAGCCCTGACTAGGAACTCTTTATTTTTGGGAACTCTTTAAACAAGCCCTGACTAGGAACTCAAAATTTCTAATATAAGAAGAAAATGACGTAAAAAAAACCCTTACAAGTGAACAAGTTTTTGTTTACAGGAACCCGGCTAACAATGGGATCTCTTTTAAAAGAGAGACAATCATGGTGCGCTTATGCATTTTTCATTCGCTTCGTTAATAGAATTCAACAAAGCCCATTAAGCGAGCTTCAGAGAAAATAGAGATGGAGTTAAAAGAAGATTAGGTGCATCATCCACAGCTATCTCAACTATCTAGGGGTCGGGCAGCATTCTGGAAACAGGGACATCAGCCTGGTGGGGTGCGCACTTCACATAAATCTACCATTCACGGCAGCGTTCGGCGCGTAGTGGGAGAGAGAAAAAAGTTTAGTGAGCTCGGAAGTGAGAGTGGAGCCGTAGTCCACTAATCCATGCGCTGTCCTAGCTGTCCTGGCCCGTGTCACCAGGAGGGCCTGGTTCTCCGGTTGAGAGCTCGTAAACGGTGTCTCCCACCGTTCGGGAAAGGAACGGATGGAGAAGGGCGGTACGGCTGGGATGCGAGCGCAATTTTTTATAATTACATATATGTTGGAGGGTACCTAACTGTGGAAGAAATTTGCATGGAGCAGTGCGGGAAACAATAAATTCATTCGAACTGGGTGTATGTACATCCCCGTTTATAATTGTAGAATTGTCATTTCCCGGGTTGTGCTGAGGGATATGTGAGGGCACGGGCATTTTCGTCTGGTGGTCTGGTAAAATTGAGTAATGTCCCAATTGGTGACAAGTGGTGTAGGAGCCTCGGTGACCTCGGGTGCTCGGTGGGCCAGTTAGCGAGCCTGTCGTTGGCCGAAGTTATTGCCCGTTACACAGGCAGCTAAGCGTTCAAATGGAGACCCCAGCAGCCGCCTGTAGTGGACTCTGCCTTCCGACCGCTTTGTCAACATTTCGAGATATCCGGCGTTCCCGAGAAAACGTTTGGGGATAAACAGGGGCAGATACATAGCACCAATGCGAGCTAAATGCATGGCGAGAGAAAGTTTCGAACTTAACCGATACTTCGAGATATCTGAGTTTGAGTTAAGGAGGTATTGCTGTCTCCCAACTCAGCAGAGAGGGGGGGGGGGGGGGGCACACTAATGAAGAGGATGATGATGATGAATATTATTATTTTTATATTATTTTAACCTTAAGGGCTTTTTTTCCTCCATTCGCAAATTTCCTGTACTCAGAGTTGATGCGTTCTCATGATTCACTTCTTTTTGCATTTTGTGGTTCTAGAAAGCACAGTACCTTTTCTTGGGGAGTGTGAATAGTTTTTTTGGCAAAGGTCCGTCGGGCTTCTTCAATTAAGAATACGTTTATCGTGACGCCGTTTCTTTTAAGTAACAGTTTTTTTGACCACTTCAAATAACCCACATAATGTAATAATTACGACAAATGTTCGTTTGGGGTTAGAAGAGAATTCTCACCATCTGCGAGGCACGCGAAATATCCCCAAAATAAAGCGCTATCAGGCATGATACAATTGGCATCATGAAATTAATTATGAAGATAAAGTAATTTAGTTGATATTACAGAAACAGAAAAGCACCCCGAAATCTTTCAGTGATATGGTACACACAAAGGCAAGAGATTAAGACCATGCATTCTCCGTCTAACGACGAAGATAATTGAACGCGAAGCTTTCTCGTGGTGAATTCTTTGGTTGGCCAATCCCGCAGTGCGAGTATGTGCAAGTGTGGAGGTACGGACCACTTGTCTAGAATACCCATGGTAATTCTCTCGTGTGCACTACGTAGGCCTAGCGTTGGGGTTTTAGGTACCTGCTGCTTGGGTTTTCTTCGACCATGTCGAAATGAAGCAATCGGGCTAAGTTCCCGAAGAAGGCAGATTCAACCGCATAAGCTGGCGCCTGAGGAGAACTATGATGTATTAGCAGTTCAAGAGACAAAAATAGAAGACGAGGACCAGACAGAGGCTATGGTACGGTGTTTCCTGGTCAGTATCAAGCACGTGTTTCTCACGCGGTCGGCATGTCGGAAGGGTTCGTACTGTTTATCGAACAACCATAGGCCTAAATACTGAGCATTTGACTTCTAGCACGGACAGACGCCTGGTTGTCTGTGATTTAGCGGTGTCTGAGTGTAAGTGGCGTGTCTTCTGCTTGTCAGCGCCGAAAAAGGTGCAGGATAGGCAAGATTTCTTACACACTGGGCGCCCTATTTCCAAAATGAACGAGGTGTCGTCATGTTAGCTGATTTCAAACGTGTCTGTGAAATCACACAAGACAAGTGCTACACCGTTTAGATGCGCGAGCACCTAAACGTTAGTCCATAGGGAATGAATGTGGGCTTGACGACGTAGGAAAATCTAAGTGGAGGAGGAGTTCTGTTTACACATTTTAAAGGATACATTCTCTCAAGGCTCGATCGAGAACGTTTCATTGGGGATTATACCAGAATGCAGAGATTAAGACGTCTGTCCGGTCCTACGTCTCATCGCCTGCCGCTAGCGTCGGTCGCGTTAAAACCCTACAATCAATTCAATCATCAATCAATCAATCATCAATATCACAGCAATCAATCAATCATCAATCAATCAATCAACATCATCAGTCGATCGATCGATCAATCAATCAAATCATCAATCATCAATCAATCAATCAATCAATCCAATCATGCAATCAATCAATCATCAGATCATGAGCGAGCAGCATCAATCAATTCAATCAATCAATCAATCAATCAATCAATCAATCAATCAATCAATCAATCAATCAATCGATCAGCAGTTTCTAGAGTATCTCCCGCAGCATGGAGTAATAACTAGCGGGATTAGTGCCAAGTGCCGTCAGACTTCATGTGCATTTAAGATTCGTCGAAGTTGCCGTGCGTTTGGGGACGACGATACGTTTCGAATGAGAAAGGCTCTGGAAAATGCAATGAATGAAGAGTCTCTCGTCCCCGAAAAGGTTTTTAAAGATGTCAATGGCGTATTTGTAGCGCTCCTCGCTGCAGCCTGGAGTAAAGAAATAGCCGTTGCGGCAGCTCCAGTCACAAAGGGGCTCGGGTAGTTGAATTTTTCTGAAGTGCTCAGGTCGTCGTTGTTATTCACAACCGATGAAAACTGCGTCCAGAAGCGCTGCTAGTTTCTGCTGCTTCCGTACAACTTCATGAGCTCAAGCTGAGGGAGCTTGAACTGACTGGTGACGGAGCTTGGTAGTTTGTTGGTCCTACATGAGCTCAAGCTGAGATCTTGAACTGACTGGTGACGGAGCTTGGTAGTTTCTTGGTCCTACATGAGCTCAAGCTGAGGGAGCTTGAACTGACTGGTGACGGAGCTTGGTAGTTTGTTGGTCCTACATGAGCTCAAGCTTAGGGAGCTTGAACTGACTGGTGACGGTGCTTGGTAGTTTGTTGGTCCTACATGAGCTCAAGCTGAGGGAGCTTGAACTTACTGGTGACGGAGCTTGGTAGTTTGTTGGTCCTACAGGCCTGGATGTGAACGCGTCCTGCAACCTGAACCGCAGAACCGCTGCCGCGTTGACGACCTTGCCTCCGCATTTTCGTATGTCCGACGTCTCGCTCTCGAGCAGGTGGTCTGGCGTCTCGTCAAAGATGAGGTCGTGAAGTTTTTTATGTGCTGGTGGAGCCCCTCGACTCGTTCAAGCATGACGCGCTCATATCGGACGCCGAGAGTCCTGTTTGCCCTCGCAATTCTCCTTCAGGATCTGCTGTTACGCCGTCCAGTTGCGAGCGCAGACTCTGGCGACGTCAGAGCAGCCGCTCCATGACAGTCAGCTGGCGGCCAGGGATGCTGGGGCATAAGTGGGACGAGTTGCCCCAGTTGACAGGACTTGCGCAGCTCCGTGTGTGGAGGTTGGCCTTGTCTTAAGGTCCCGGGTTTCGGCCCCATGTAATAGACCTCGAGATGCTCCGTCTGCCAAACCGCCGTGAAAGAGCAGGGAGAACACGTCGGTTACGAATGAGGGCTTTAATGGAACTGGCTGTGGATGCAGCGTGGAAACGTGCCAACGTATCCTCGGTGTAATGAAACTGAATATGATGCAGCGTCGTCTGCTACAGCGAAGAAGAGGAAGAAGTTCCAACAGTTATTGTCAGCTAAATATCTACTTGGTACGGCTCTTTGATCAAGATACTTGAACGCGAAATTTATAATGTTGTTTAACAATATTTTACGTATCGTACTGCAGAAAATTCACTTAAAAGACGCGAATGCGGATAGTTTGTGGTCTCAGGTAGCGAAAATAAGCAAAGTAGTGTCGAAAGCACTGGCTACACTGCCATGGAGAGCTGCAATATTGATTTGTGAATCATGTTATACTTAGGGTGTGTCACAGTCTATTACAACTGAAGGCGCTGGAAGTTACCAGCAGTACTGCATTCGAATGATATTTGACTTAAACGATACCAAAATTCCACAGAAAAAGTATGCTATAACACCAAAGTTCAACTTTGTTTGCATTATGCATTTTTGTGTTCTTCGGCCTTCCTCCGCAGGGTATGCCAGCCCAGGAACACGCACGGGCAGTAACAGCACGACTCCACGTACGTATGTTATATAGCGGAATTTACAGAGGAGAAAGATGACGTCCGACTAATTTCTGCCACTCAGGATTCATTTGTTCGATACCCGTTTCGGAACACACAAGAATGAAAAACAAATTGCTAATCTTGTTAACAGGACTGTGGTTCGAGTTAGTTGACTTATGCTCATAAAGTTGTAAGAGCATGAACAAGACAAGAAGAAGGAAGAGAAACACGTAGGAAACAAACAAGCGCTGACAAGGAACTCTTTATTTTTCAAGCGTACAAGCAAATGTACACCAAGAACGACACAAAATTTCTAATATAAGATACGGACGTCACAAAATCCCCTCATAATTTAACAAGTTTTTAATTACGGAAACCGGATAAGAATTGGATCTTCTTTAAAAGAGGAACAATTATGGTGCGCTTATGCCTTTTTCATTCGATTTGTTAATGGAATAAAACAAAGCCCCTTAAGAGCTTCAGAGAAAACCGAGATGGAGATAAATGAAGATTAGCTGCATCCTCTACAGCTATCTCAACTATCTAGGTGTCGGACAGCATTCTGAAACAGGGATATCGGCCTACTAGAGCGCGTACTTCACATAAACCTGCTGTTCACGTCCGCGTTCGGCGCGTAGTGGGCAGATGAGGAATAAATGCTTATTTCACGAGCGCTGGTGCTGCTGTTAGGGCACCCGCCAGGTGGGGGGCGTCCCTAGTCCTGGATGCCCTGACCTTGGCTGGCACTCCAGGCCCCTTTACCAGGAAGCGCTGGGTCCCAGGGTCCGGACTTCTCAGGCAGGCCACCCACTGCTCGTAAGAGGGGGAAGGGTTGGGGGTAGGCCTGGGGTTAGACAGCACTCCCATACTTGATGGTATAGCGTACCAGGTAAGGGACAGAAATTACAGGTGGCCGGGTATATGATGGGGTAGATCGCGTGAAGAAGGGAGCGATGGGGATAAGAGTTTGTTCGTAGTCTTCTCAGGCTGGTCGCTTCTTGTCTGGATAGCTGGGGATGTGGAGCCGGGAATATTCTTCTGCTGTGACGATAGTGGGCCACAATATCTCCATATTTGGCAAGAGGTTCTGTTTTGGGAGCAGCAGGTGATGTTTTTCCCTCGTAGATAATGACCTGGTGTACGTGCGCGCGTGCAGCTGCATGGGCCGCCTCATTACCGGTGAGGTATCTGTGTCCGGGTACCCAGACGATTTCTATTTCGGGTAGCTGAACGTTTGTTTGGAGTGTGCGGAGGGCCGTTTTGGAGATGCGTCCCCGTAGATAGCTGCGGCATGGTGCTTGAGAATCCGTAAGCACTGTTATTAGGTCCTGACTAGTCGTTGGGGCTAGGGCAATAGCCACTTCCTCTGCGGTTTTCGTGTGTGTTGTACCGACGTTGAGGCAGGTCATTTCTTGCCCTGTTGAACTGCTGACGCATACCGCGAGGGCTGGCCGCTGAAGATAAGGAGACGCGTCAGTGTACCTTTTAGTCGGGTTTTGGCCATACTTTATGTCCATGACCCTGGCTCGTATGACTCGGCGAGCTTCGGCGTATTAGTGGGACAGAGAAAATTTTTTTAATGAGCTCGGAAGTGAGAGTAGAACCGTAGCCCGCAAAGTCATGCGTTGCCCTAGCTGTCTTGGACCGTGTCACCAGGAGTGTCTGGACTCCGGTTGGCAGCTCGTCAAAAGTGTCTCGCACCGTTCGGGAAAGGAACAGATGGATAAGGGTGGTATGGCTGGGATGGAAGTGCATTTTAGAATTACATATGTGTTGGAGGGTACCTAACTGTGGACGAAATTTGCATGGAGCAGTGCTGAAAACAATAATTCATTCAAACTGGGTGTACGTGTACGTCCACGTTCGTAATTGTCAAAGTGTCATTTCCAGGGTTGTGCTGAGGGATATGTGAGGGCACGGGCATTTTCGTCTGGTGGTCCGGTAAACATGAGTAATGTCCTGATTGGTGACAAGTGGTGTCGGAGCTGCGGTGACCTCGGGGGCTCGGTGGGCCAGTTAGCGAGCCTGTCGGTGGCCGAAGTTATTGCCCGTTACAGAGGCAGCTAAGCGTTCAAAGGGAGACCTCAGCAGCCGCCAGTAGCGGACTCTGCCTTGTGACCGCTTTGTCAACATTTCGAGATATCCGGGGTTCCCGAGAAAACGTATGGAGATAAACAGGGGCAGATACATAGCACCAACGCGAGCTAAATGCACGGCGAGAAAAAGTTTCCACTTAACCAATATTTCGAGATATTCGAGTTAGAGTTAAGGAAGTGTTGCTGTATCCCAACTCAGCGGAGGGGGGGTAATCACCAATGAAGAGGATGATGATGATGAATGTTATTGTTATTAATATTATTTTATTATTTTAAAATTTAGGGCTCTTTTTTCTCCATGCGGAAATTTCTGCAACTCAGAATTGATGCGTTCTGATGATTCACTTCTTTTTGGATTTTGTGGTGCTAGAAAGCACAGTACCTTTTCTCTCGTCGTGTGAATAGTATATTTTACAAAGGTCCGTCGGGCTTCTTTAAAAATACCTTTGTCATAACACCGTTTGTTTTAAGAGTTTTTAACCACTTCAAATAACCCACATAATGGAACAATTACGCCAAATGTTCGTTTGGTTATGGAAGGAAAATCGCACCATCAGCGAGGCACTCGAAATGCCAGCAAAATTAAGTGCGACCCCGCGTGATACGATTGGCATCAAGAAAGGAATTATGGAGATGAAGTAATTTAGTTCATATTACAGAAACCGAAAAGCACTCCGAAATCTCTCCACACACACACACACACACACACACACACACACACACACACACACACACACACACACACACACACACACACACACACACACACACACACACACACACACACACACACACACACACACACACACACACACACACACACGCACACGCACACGCACACGCACACGCACCCACACACACGCACACGCACACGCGCAAGCGCACCCACACCCACATACGCGCACCACACACACCACACAACACACACACACACACACGCACTACGCACACTCACCACGCAACAGCACGCACACACACACGACACGGCACACGCCGGCACTGCGCACGCAACGCACGACACCGCACGCCACACACACACCACTGCACGCACGCACGCACGCACGCCAACACACACACACACACAACACACACACACCATGCATCTAACGTCTAACGACGAAGCTAACTGAACGCGAAACTTTCTCGTGGTTAATTCTTTGGTTGCCCTTAATCCCGCAGCGTGCGAGTGTGTGCTACTCCGGAGGTACGGACCACTTCTCTAGAATACCCATGGCCATTCTCTCGTGTGCACTACGTAGGCCTAGCGTTGGGGTTTTAGGTACCTGCTGCTTGGCGTTCCCTTCGATTATGTCGAAATGGAGCAAGCGGGCTAAGTTCCCGAAGAAGGCAGATTCAACCGCATAAGCTGGTGCCTAAGGAGAATTCTAATGTATTAGCAGTTCAAGAGACAAAAACAGAAGACGAGGACCAGACAGAGGGTATGCTACGGTGTTTCCAGTGTCAGTATCATGCATGGGTTTCTCACGCGGTTGGCATGTTGGAAGGGTTCGTACTGTTTATAAAACAACCGTAGGCTTAAATATTGAGCTTGTGTCTTGTAGAACGGACGGACTCCATGTTGTCTATGATTTAGCGGTGTCTGAGTGTAAGTGGGGTGTCTTGTACTTGTCCGCGACGACAAAGTTGCGGAATAGGAAAGATTTCTTCGACACTGTGGCGCCTTAGTGCCACAATCAATGAGGTGCCATCATGTTAGAATATTTCAATTGTGTCTGTGAATCAGACGACAAGACAAGTGGTTCACCGTTTAAGACGCAAGCACGGAAACGTTAGTCTATAGTTAATGATTGTGGGCTTGACGACGTAGGAAAAACTAAGTGGATGAGCAGTTCTGTTTGCTCATTTTGAAGGATAGAGTCACTCCAGGCTCAATCGGGCACGTTTCATTGGGAATTATACGAGAATGCAGAGAATATGACGTCCGTCCCGTCCTGCCCCTCATCGGCTGCGCTGCGTCGGCGCGTTAAACCTTACACTCACTCACTCACTCACTCACTCACTCACTCACTCACTCACTCACTCACTCACTCACTCACTCACTCACTCACTCACTCACTCACTCACTCACCTCACTCACTCACTCACTCACTCACATCACGTCACTCACTCCTCACTCACCTCACTCACTCACTCACTCACTCACGCTCCACTCACTCAATCAATCAATCAATCAATCAATCAATCAATCAATCAATCAATCAATCAATCAATCAATCAATGATTAGCAGTTTGTAGAGCATCTCCCCCAGCATGGAGTAGTAACTAGCGGGAATAGTTCCAAGTGCCCTAAGACTTCAAGTGCACTTGTACGTGGTCGAAGATTCGTCGAAGTTGCCGTGCGTTTGGGGATGACGAAACCGGTTTCAAATAAAAAAGGCTCTGGATATTTCCATGAATGAAGAGTCTGTCGTCTCCGAAAAGGTTTTTAAAAATTTCAATGGCGTATTTGTAGCACTCCTCCTGTAGCCTGGAGTGAAGAAATAGCCGACGCGGCATCTCCTGTCACGAAGGGGCCCGGGTAGTTGAATTTTTCTTGAAGTGCTCAGGTCGTCGTGGTTATGCACAACCGACAAGAACTGCATCAAGAAGTACAGCTAATTTTTGCGGCTTCCTTAAAACATCATGAGCTCAAGCTGAGGGAGCTTGGACTTGCTGGTGGTCGGAGTTTGGTAGTTTGTTGGTCGTGCAGGTCAGGATGTGAACGCGTCGTGCAACCTGAAGCGCAGAGTCGCAGCCGTGTTGACGACCTCCTATCCGAAATTTTCCCGCGTCGGCATGTCACTCTCGAGCAAGTGGTCTGACGTCTCGTCAAAAACAAGGTCGTGAAGTTTTTTATCTCTGGTGGGGCACCTCGACTCGTTCAAGCAGGACGCGCTCATATCGGACGCCGTAAGTCCTGTTTGCCCTCGCAATGATCGTTCAGGTTCGGTTGTTACGCCATCCAGTTGCGAGCGCAGGCTCTGGCGACGTAGGAGTAGCCGCTTCAAGACAGTCTGCTGGCGTCCAGGGATGCTGGGGCATAAGTGGGACGAGTCGCCCCAGTTGACAGGGGTTGCACAGCTCCGTGTGTCGAGGTTGGCCTTGTCTTGTGGTCCCGGAATACGTCCCCATGTAATGTTCAAGTTCAAGTTCAAGTTTATTTCACACTTTTTTGCATAACATAAGCGAGTACAATGACAAAGGAGGTCCCGAAGTTGAGAACGGTCGGGGGGGACCTCGTTACATAACGTAATTTTAATAGAACAAAACGCAGCAAGCATTGAGCAGGTTTTAGAACATCCCAAAATATAATTAAGACAAGCAAAAAACAAGATATCGAACAGGAACCATGCAATAACGCTTCATTGAGAATTAGCACACAAATATTCTGGAAAATCAATTATACAAAGCAAAAACACTTATAGTTTACTAGATATGTAGTTCTCTAAGAAGATATAATTTAAATATTTACGAAAAGAATGTAATGCATAACTTGACTTAATTTCTTCAGGTATATTGTTCCAAGTCGACACACCAGCAAATTTTGCGGTAATAGAACACGAGATCTACGGACTTCAAAACTACGTGTGTGGAAAGAAGCGGGGAGGAGAACCACGCGGGTTACAATTGAGGGCTTTAGCTGAACTTGGCGTGGATGCAGGCGCGGAGAAGCGTGCCACGCATCGGCGGGCAATAAACTTGCATTATGATGCCGCGTCGTATGCTTACAGCGAAGAAGATGGGTAAGCAAGTTCCAACAGTTATTTTCAGCTAAACATCTACTTAGTATGACTCTTTGATCGAGATTTTTAACGCGAAATTTATCGTCCTTTTCAACAATATTTTACGTGTGGTAATCCTACGAATCCACTTAAGATACGTGAATGCTGCTAGTTTGTGGTCTCAGGTAGTGAACATAAGCAAAGCAGTGTCGAAAGCACTGGGTGCTCTGCCACTGTGGAGCTTCAATTTTGATATGTGAATGACGATCTGCTTGGGGTGTGTCGCAGTCTATTACAACTGAAGGCGCTGGAACTTCCCAGCAGTACTGCATTCGAATGATATTTGGCCTAAACGATACCAAAATGCCCCCGAAAAAGAAACCTATAACACCAAACTTCAAGTTTAATGCTTTTTTGTGTTCGTCTGCCTTTTTCCACAGGGTATGCCAGCACAGGAACGCACACGGGCAGTAACAGCACGGCTCCACGTACGTATGTTATATAGTAGAATTTGTAAAGGAGAAAGAGGACGTCAGCCTTAATTCTGCCACTGAGGATTGATTTCTTTGCATACCCATTTTTGAAGGTACAAAAATGAACAACAAAGTTGTGAATCTTTTCAGCAGGACTCTGGTGCGAGTTCGAAACTTCTGCGACGACTGGCACTATCTCGTCGCTTCTTGCTGTTCCTTACTCTCCTGGTTTCTATTTTTACCTTTGCTGGTTGGCGATATGACGGCCAACCTCCTGTCAAGGGATTAAGATACCAAGCAAGGTCGCGACTGTACGTGCTGGAACGGTTCGTTGGTCTCTAGCTAAAGCCTCGAACCCGAAAATTCGTCCGCGCGACGGCGAGATGTCGAGCTCGGCCGGCGGTAGTTTCGTACGCATTGGCGCACACGCTTGCGTGTTCGTTCGGAACTTCAACCGTTTACTCCACCGTTCTTTGTCATTAAAAGAATGTGCAGTATGTTTCACGGGCATTTAGCTCGCTATGCAAACTGTAAGCCCTGCCTAACATGCGTTTGCTTTTGCCGGCCTCCGCCAATCGCAGAGCATTCTCGAGTGACATCATAGGTTCTGTTGCGGAAAATGAGCTGGTGGGTCGCATGGTCATTTCCTTTTTTCTAATTATGTAGCTTATTTGAGCTAAGTTTGCGTTATAAGTGGTGTCGTTATGGTTCTAACGAGGCAATCTTTCGAATGAACCAAACTTGTGTTTTCTCTTCATGGCTCCTTTAAGCCCGCTTTTGTTTTGTTTATTTATTGAGACTTTTTATTTAGGTGTCATTAAGAGTGCGAAAATTTCAGGCTTCCTTCTCCATGCGGGTAAAGTTAGTATATTGGCTTACGCGAGTGATGTTGCCGTTTTTTGTACAAATTACGAGAGTGTATTTCAGGTTGTACAAGTGGTCAAACATTTCTGTGAGGCCACTGGCAGTTCAGCCAACTGAGAAAATCTCTAGCGTTTTGGCATGGCAACTGGCCTGCAACTCCAGGCATATTTGCCAATATGCAGTGGGTAACCAGCCCTGTTAAACACTTGGGACTTCCGTTTTTGTACTATCAGGGCAGCGAGCCGTATTGGCGAGAGCAAGCTGCTATGCTCCGCGAAAAGGCTGACAAGTGAAATGGGTGGGGACTGTCTGTGTTCACACGTGACACTGTTTGCAATTTATTTCATGCCTGAAATCTTTGGCATGCGCTTCAAGCGTTGCATTGTTCAAGGGTAAACGTGCAGGAAAATTCATCGGGTGTTTGCCGTGTTCGTGTGGGGTTCAACGTGGCAAAGAACAAGCGGAACAAATATTTTTCGACCGTTCCGAGAAGGCGGTCTTGGATTAACTCATGTGTTTTTGAGGCAACGGTCAATTGAGGCTTGGAAGTGTGCTATCAGAGTATGTCATGACCGCCGATTTTTTGCGCGGTACAGTGAAGGGCTTTTTCAAAGAAGTGGTTTGCTCATTCCGTTTCCTCACTGCACGTTTCCCTTTCGATTATTTTAGTACAGTCACGAGAAAAACTGTACACAGATACTGTAGGCGTAGTGCTGCCTACATCATTGTAGCGAAGTGTGTACACCCTGGGGTTCGACCGGAACGTTTAGAAAGAGGTTAAAAAATATGCTTATTCCATCTGACGTGAAAAAATTCTTTTTCAAAATGCACAAAGATACACTTGAGATAAAGACATGAATGGAGCAAAAACAATTGTTTGTCCCATGCGGACCAGACTGCTTTGTATGTAAAAACGGGAGAAGATCGAACACGTTTTTTAGACTTTTGGGGGCCGTATTCTTCTGGGATATTTTGCAACGAGCAATCACACAAGGATTTATGCTGGATCCTTAGGGTGTAAGGTTCTTCTCTGTAAAAAATGAGAATGGAATTCCGTATGACATCGTCATGCTTTTAGGACTGCACAGCATATGGCGGAACAGATTGGCGTTAAGATACAGTGACGTTGATCTGAGAAGAATACCGGAATATTTCAGAGTCGGTCCATCTTTTTGTAGAAATGTATGAAGTGCGAGAGGCTGAACCTGAGCGGATCTTATTTTCGAAGAGGTGTTGATATTGAAAGGATATTGAAGCACCGGCATCATTCTAAGCCACACTGACGTAATTTTATCAATTGACAGTTCTGCGCGCGTTTTTTCTCACATTTAAAAAGGCAATAAAGAAGAAAAATATGAAGCAACCGGGTATACGGTGGCTTGATAACGCGAGAAACCCAGGTTCAATTCCGGCCACGAGAAGCGTTTTCTTGGGCTACGTGAACGGAAAAATACTGGTCTATCTTTCTGTCTCTCGAATCAACCACCCGAACAAAGTGAAAAAGAAGCTTAACAATGTCTATAACGCGAACAAAACATTACGCAAATATCAGGCAGAAAATGTAGGCGTAACTGATATTTGCGGTCGAAAAGCAAAAACGCCCGCGTGCCCGAGATTTCAACCCACGTTTAAGATCCCCAGTTGGTGAAAATATACGGTCAGCCTCATCGCCTGCCTTGGGTCGGCGCGTTAAACCCTACAATCAATCAATCAATCAATCAATCAATCAATCAATCAATCAATCAATCAATCAATCAATCAATCAATCAATCAATCAATCAATCAATCAATCAATCAATCAATCAATCAATCAATCAATCAATCAATCAATCAATCAATCAATCAATCAATCAATCAATCAATCAATCAATCAATCAATCAATCAATCAAGTGATATTTGCAGTGTTCTTTTATAAAAATTTCATGGATGCTTGAGATTTTGCGATAGCAAATGAAATACTACATCCACTGCAGAAAAAAAATTTACTCCGTCGCCAGCTGTCACCCGCGCCACTAAAGCTTCTGGTGGCATTTTAAGAAATCAAGGGGCAACAGTTACGAAAGGTTCCAGTTGATAGGTTTCACTTTCCTCTTGGAACGCACGTGAACTGCAACGTGGTTTTAGAAATTTTGAAGTAGGGTGCATCGGTTCACGCGCGTTTCCGCCGTACGGCAGCGCTGGCATTGCGGCCTGGATCAGTAGAACGCGGTATCATTTAAATAGACTTGCGCAAACCTCCAGAGTTCTTACCTTTGGAGGAGCGCCACGGGAGAGGAGTAGCATGAGAGGTGAGTGGGAAAGCGAAGGGAGGCATCTACTTGACAAATGTCGACGAAAGACGACAGTCTTTCGTCGACATTTTGCAACAAAAGGACCAGATACGCGGCCAATTTTTTCTTTGCTTCACTCACGATCATTTCTCATCGTCAGAGCAAATTTGCTTTCGTGCAGGGCGTATTGTTGTACAACGGCATCAGTGAGGACACTAAAGTTTCGCTTCAAAATTCGCATGACGCATAAATAGCAACTCTCCTTGGCAGGCAGGACGTGTATACTTTGGCGATACGACTCAGGATAACTGAGCGTAGCCCTTTGGACCCCCCAGGCTAGCTATTTACTGGATTTTGAGCCATGAATTCTCTGGTCGGGCAAGACGAGAACTTTTGGACAGCACAACGTCCAAACGAGGTTGTGCAATAAAGCGGCATTAGACGAAAACGTGAACTTATACACAATCTCCTCTTCTTTTTCTGTTCAGACACAACCAAAGTTGGGCAATCGAGAAAGAGGCCCAGTGGCGAAGACTTCTTGATCTGCGTGATCGGCGTCCACGCGCAGGACTACAGCGCTATCGACACCGACGTCTGCGACTACGCGTTCATTCCATTCTACGCTCAGCGGGCCGGCGATACGTTTACCAATGACAGCAACCCGAACGTGCAGGCGCTCCTGGCTAAAGCAGCCGCCTCTACCAAAACCTCGTTCGGAATCCACATCCCCATCATGTGAGTGTCAAAGCCGTGCAATGACTCCGTCTCCACTGGTCGCCTTTTTTATCAGTGCACTCCTTGCGCCATAAAACCTATACTTTGTCTCTGTCAACGTATGCATACTCCGCACTCTATTTGCAAACACATGCTGACGATGATGATGAACAAACGCTTATTATAGAGAAAGCAAGTAAGGGAAGGGGGTGTGGTCAGCCTCCTATGTCCAGGAGGTCGCGAGAGGACGCCGCCGTCACCGGCCGGTCGACCAGCATAGCTTGGTCTTCACTGTCGGAGCTGGTGAGCACTGCTCATGGGAATGGGTGGGGGTCAGCCGGTGAGTAGGGGCGGAGAGTGCGGGCATTCAACTACAAGATAGAAGGCGTCTAGTGGAGTATTGCATGGTTGACAGGTTTTCGGGTAGAGCGTTGGAGCAATGTGGTGAAGTCGTGTACAGCTGCAGTAAGAATCTGTTTGTAGCCGTCGCCAGGTGGTAGCTTGGCCGTGCGTGAGGAAGGGGTGTGGTGGAGGATATTTGTAGCCGATATGTCCTGTAGTGGATGAGAATGGCTTCAGTGGTGGTCAGAAGATTGGTGGTCTTGTCTTCCATGGCTGGCGAATCGGTTGCTGAGGATACCCGGTTGTGCATCTCGCGGGCTGCAGCATCGGCTGCTTCATTCCCCAGCAGGCCGGTGTGAGTAGGGGTACATATTGTTGTGATATATAGTTGAGGGGGAAGTTTCTGCAAAAGGAGAATTCCTGCGAGAGGAGCTTGTACACGGCGGTAGTGTAGACATGCCTGGAGAGAGTGCGTAACAATTGTGAGGGGGTATTGACTGCGGTGCAGTGGTAGTGGCGTTAGCAATGGCGATTGATTCAGCGGTAGGGGAGAGATTCCATGATACGCGGCAGCAGTCATCGTGGTACCCGTTGAATCGAGAGCCACAAGTATAGTAGCCGGTTATGGTAAGTAGGGACACGCAAAATCTGTATATCGGACATGTGGTTCCCTTTGAAGTCTTCGTAGCGTTCAGACACGAGCTAGTCTTCTGCCCCTGTTGTGAGCTGGGTGCATGTGCTTCGGGATAGGGGCGATGTGAATTTGTTGACGCACAGAAATGGGGATTGGGTGGGGAGTGTCCTGAGGTTTGGAGGTGTCATTTTCTAGAAGACCGAGGCAGGTCTCATCCTGCTGGAGTAAGTTGAAGGCGATGGATTTGAGTCGTGCGTTGTGCTTCAAGAAGCTCCGCAACGATTTGTGAGCACCCAATTCGAGGAGTTTTTTTGTGGAGTTTTTATGTTGAGAAATAGAGATGCGTAGGAAGGGAGCGTCTCCGATCCTCCTCTTTCCTCACCTCCCACTTTCTCCCTCTACCTGCGCATCTTTATTTCTCAACGTACGTCCGGCCGCTAGAAAGTTGCTTAGGAGCTAGCTGGCAGCTGCACGGGCAGTGGTGAAGTCCTGGCCTCACTACGACCAGTTGTTCGACTTCCCTACGGCGCATGATTCCACAGTAGCGACGTTGTAGGTTGGCTGGGGCATCCAGTGGAGCCTTTGGCTGTGTGTCTCGTTGCCGTCGATGTCGGGTAAACAGCTTTGTCATTTGAGCGAGGCAGTACAAGTCCATAGCCAGCGTCATGGGTGAAGAACGCTTGCTGGGTTGCTGGATCAAAAGGACTTAGATCTAAAAGTGAAGACTGCGAAATCACTTGTATGGCTCACCCGGGAAAAGAGACCATGCTAACGGCTTTCGGCCAGGAGGAAGCCGCCAGGATTGAAAGATCAAGGGCACCCCTGAGAGGGATGCATCAGAACCGCCCGAAAAATAAAAAAGAACAAAGAAACGCCAATTTGAACGGAGCGCCATGAACGCACCAATCAGAGAACGCCAGCGCCTAAACCCCGAGGCATCATGGTAAAATATGGCAGCGCACTCGTCATCCAATCAGAGAACGCCGCGTAGGAGACAAGTGGCGTGATGACCATAAATGGACATGGGCAATGCGAGGAGCCAATGAGAGTGTGCCACGAGAGGGCCCAGAGGGGAGAGGCAAGGCACCGGGAGGCAGGAAACCAGGAGGTTGCAGGAGCACGTGAGATTCAAGGAGCGAGCCAGGGGGACGTGGCCGGGCCAACGACTATGCCTGTCAAGCCTGGGCGGGAGCGGGTGGACTTCGCATCGGCTGCAGAATCCTAGGCGCACCACGAACTTGTGTCTTCGTGGCCCCAGCGGCAGCGGTCGGGCACCTGCGGCCAACGTCCACGCTCCGTCGACCTTCATCTCGACGGCCCCGCAAAGCTACGTTCTTGCCGAGCCTACCTGGGACCTCCAGCAGCACAGGCTACGAGGGGGTAGCCACCGAGAAAACCAGTCAAGACGCGCGGAGCCCACGCCGTCCAAGGAGTGACTGCGCGCATCGAACGCCGGCACCGAAGAGAGACGAGGACGACTATCACCGAGTCGCACTCATGTAACGGGTGCGACACCTCAGCGCCGATGACCGGGTAGGCCAGTCCATTAGAGACACAGTCGTAGGACGCAACTAGGGAGTTGTGGTGTGAAAGGCCTTAATTAGGACTTGATGTAATGAGTTGATAGGAACTAAGTGCGTATTACTTTATGGTGGAGATTCTGGGTTTCGAGTAATTGTGTTTTGGGATTGTTAGAGGTTTGAGTGCTTATCATTTGTGTGTAGTTTAGAGTGCTTTGCGTTTGGGTTTTCCAAGTGTGCATTAAATGTGTTTTGTGAAACACGTCAACGGCTTTCCTGCGTCCATCTCTCTGAGCTTGTTAAGGCAACCCCACCATCCGTTCACGTGACAACAGCTGATGCGGGCATCCGAGGGCCAGAGAACATGCGGCGAATGCAGAATCACTGTCGTTGTGTTCATATCCTGTCTGGACTCCACGAATCGACCGATGCGCTGAAGCAACATGGCTGTTTTCTCGTTGGGCAAGGAGACTCCACTTTGGGCGGGCTCGTGAGCGTAGCAGAAAGGCGTGTCCAGCATGGAGACGTGCACGCCCGAGAAGGGGTCGCCACCTTCGACGCAGCCGTTCTGTTTCGCCGCGTGGATTCGTCGCCAACGAGATAGAATGAGCGCGGCCGCAGCTCGCCTCTGGCGTCGAACAACGCACATGGAGCGCCGGAGAATCCGGTGCTTCGTTATCCCCTGAAACCGGTCCACCCATTGCACGAATCACGTTTTCGTTGCCGGATCGAAGAAAGCTCCTCCAACCGTAGCAGGGCTGCTGAAATGTTGCAGAAATGAGGGCTGCATTGCCAAAAAAACGTTTGCAACATGGCCGCAGGGACGCCTCCGTAGTGGGAGTCGCATTGGGCACTCCAAGGTCATGGCAGGGCCGCTCAGACGTCTCCGGAGAAGTCGAGTTAGAGATGCGAGCGTGTCGCGAGGGCCGTAGAGACGTTTCCGAAGTGAAAATTGCGTCTTTGACTCCAGGGTCCGTCTGGGGCCACTGAGACCTCTCCAAAACAGAAGTGCCGTTAGCGAGGCTAGAGTCACAGCAGGGGCGCGGAGCCGCCTCTTAAACGATAGTCGCGTCAGGGACGCCGAGGTGGCGGGAGGGTCCTTGAGACTTCTTCACAACAGCAGTCACAGAAGCAGCAGGGTTGCGCAGTTGCCGGAGTCTCTCGCCCTGGCTGAACACTTCGGGGTCTTGCTTGGCGTCCTGAAAGGCAGCAGCACCTACGCCGTCGTGGTCCTGTTCTACCCGCGCGCCAGTCATTTCCCGGACGGGTGACATGTCACCCGGGATCATTGTCCGGCAAGCCTCCTCAGAAAACGTCCACCGGGCTTCCTCAGGAAGCAAGCAGATAGCCGAAGTTGTGATGCGGGTAGTAAACAGGGCCGCCTGAGGTTGAGGACGGGGCTTGCGGGAAAGCTTTAGCTCGCGGAAAAGCATATACGCGCGTTCGCATGGCATAGACGCCTTCGTTCTAGTCGATCGCGTCTAAAATGTCCGATTCAAATTCGTCATCCTTCGGGTTCACTTGAATTTCGCCGTCGAGTTAGAGAAGGCTGACTGGTCTTGCAAGATGAGGTCGAGGAGATTTTGTCTGTAATGGCCGTTGCTGCCTTGCCTCAGTAGCAGGGCGTCGAGCACTGTCATGGTCGTGGACACGGTCGCTCGCAGTACATCTCGGCGAAAACGAAGTCGTCCACGGCACCGGTCGATGAAGCACGACGCTGTGGTTTTTGAATACCTAGGGGGTGAGGAAAGCTTGGGCATGGGCCGAAAGGGGCGGCGGTCGAGGGCAAGGCTTCCAGGATAAAGAGGTGTGAAGGTATCCAAGCCCCGCATGCCTCGCAGCCGGTGCGCCGTCAAACGTGGGTCCGCTTGTGCCTCGTCCTCGTTACCCGGGTTTCCACACAAGAATTGTGTAGCGAAAGAAGACCAGCATCTGGCTTCCAAAATGGTGATACAGTTGACTAGCGAGGTAGTGACTGGCTTCGATCCTCCTCTTTCTCACCTCTTACTGTCGCCCCCTGCCTGCGCATCTTTATTTCTCAACAGGCGTAGAGGTGGGCAGATCAAGGGCTGTTTTGTAGGCTTTCCCTACTAATATGTCAAGTTTTCTGAATTCGGCGGGTTTGAGTGCAAGATACGGCGCGCCCCGTAGGTAAAGCGATTATGGAGCAGTGCTTGTATGAGCTTGCAGGATTCATTCTCCCCTAGCCCTGCATGTTGGTGGCTTACACGTCGTATAAGATGAGTAAGATGGGCGCATGTTTTGTTTAGTTGAGGGATAAGGGCAGCACCAGAGCAATCATGATGGAAAGAAACGCCAAGAATACACGAAGTAGGCACTTGTGGGAAAGAAGTGTTTTGGATCTTCAGATTAGGATTCAAGGGGGTTCAGGAAGTCTACGTCGTGTGCGTGAGCGAAACATCAGTATTGCAGACTTATCGGCTGACAAGCGAAGCCCTCATGGTATGAGATACGTATTGATGGTGTTTGTGGCTTGCCGTAGAGTGTCTTGTTGAGCTCCGACTGATCCGTGACTTGTCCACAGCGTGATGTTGTCGGCATAGAAAGCATGCTGAAGGTCCGGGGTGTGGTCAAGTGCTGCGGGCAGATGAAGTAAAGCAATATTAAAGAGGAGGGGTGAAATAACACGTAGCCTTGGGGTGTACCGCGCGAAGGCTTGTAAAAAAAGTGGGGGGGGTCGAGTGCGGGACGAGTCGAAGTGTGGCCGTTTAGTTGTGGAGGGAAGCCTTGACGTAGTTAAACGTTCGATGGCCGCCGTGTGTAGCGGAAAAATTGTCCAGAATTGCAGAATGGTAAACGCTATCCAATGCCCCTGCACTTCGAGAGTCATGGTCATTTTGGGATGGCTGCGGATAAGGATTTGGATTACTTGCTCTTTCAGTTGTAGCAGCACGTCTTGAGTGAATAGTCCAGTACCAAAGCCAAACATGGCATCGGGATACTGAATCAAGTGCTCAAACACTTTGCCAACACAAGACGTTAAAGAGATAGGTCGGAGATTGTTGAGTCCTAGGCGTTTGCGGGGTACCGGTATTAGAATGATTCCGATCCTCCCTACTGTTCAGGCAGATTTGCGGCTTCCCAATGTTGATTGATAAGGTCAAGCAGGGCTTGTATGGTTTCGTAGTCGATACTGTGGACTATTCGGTTGGTTATTAGATCGTGCGCTGGGGCGCTGTTGCGTTCTAACATTTGTAGCACCTGATGGACTTCTTCGATGGTGAACGGGGAGTCTAGTTCTGAATTGTGGTTGCCTGTATAGTGCGTAGAACTATTTGGTGGTGCGTATTACGATTCGTGGTCAAGCATCTTCCGACGAACTGAGTGTAGGAGTTAATCAGGTGATAAGTCTGAAGTTTTTACCAGTTGGTGAATTTGGTTGGAAGTGAGAATGCGCGTCTGTTCTATGCCGATAAGAGATCTCAGTATGTGTCATGTTTTCTTTGTGCTTAGCGTACCTTGAAGCTGGTTTGCAGAAAAATTCCCTGTTCTCCTTCTGTAAGGTTTTTGAGTAGTCGTGGGCTTGATTTAGGACACCAATATGTCGGTGTAGGCATTTATTGTGCTTTTGTTTACACCGCCTCCTAGTAAACCTCTGCCTGGATTCCCAAATGTGGAGCAGATGTGGGTCTGCTACCGGGTGTTCCGTGGTCATTTATATCGTAGTCGTGTTCTTCCGCACGTTGTTGGAGTGCATGAATCCATACTGCGAGGTTGTTTTGGGAGGAAGGGGAGAGGTGCGTTATCTTCGCGGAATTTTCGCCAGCTGGTGATTCAAGCTTGCCCGATTCGTATTGGTTTGCTTTGGTACTAGTTTGATGGAAGTAATGGCATGATAACTTGCCTAAGCGATTAGCTTGGCAAGTCCACTGTATTAGCGGGCAGTTCTTTGTAAGGGTGTGGTTCGGGATAGTGTCACGCGTTACGCTATTTCCGACACGGGTAGATTGAGTAAGGTCGTTCTGAAGACAAAGTCTATGGTCGTGGATGGCTTTTTGTAGGCACGTGCCTTTCTTGGTGTTTTGGGTGGTATCCCCATACCATATGTGGTACGTTGAAGTCTCCAAGTACTACGATGAGGGAGTCTCTTCTTATTGTAAAAGCTTTTTTGAATAATGGTGTTGACATCGTTGAGTTGGTGGGTAGGTGGGCTATACACGTTGAGATTGAAAAGCGATGATTGAATTTGTTGTTGGCAGGATTTCTACAAATGTATTGGGCGTATCATAGGCAAGGAGATGCTTAACGCCTGGAGATCGCTTGTACAAAAGTAGCCGTCCGGTGGTAAAGTCAGTTATGAAAGTCTGTTAGGCAATTAGTTTAGGTTGCGGACATTCGTTTCTTGAAGAGCTTGTGCCGGATCAGATGCGAGGAAGAAGGTCTTGGTGATATTTTTTGCTTGTGAAAGATCGGTAATTCCATTGAAGGATGTGCAGCAGGAAGGGGGATTGTTTCTTCATTGATTGTTTCTTCAGTGGGTGTTTTTTGGGTTGGGTTGGGAGGAAATATGGGTTTTGCTGTTTTGATGTCGTGTGGCAGGAGAGGAGGTGTTGTCCTAGTGTCCTTGGAACTGTGTGTTTTTAAGTGGGTCACCGTGCCTTTAACTTGGTCAATCTCAGCAAGAGGTGTGTTTTGAGGGGACCGTTCGGAGGCGGTTGGGCCGCTGCAAGTTTATGGGTTTTGCTGTTTTGATGATCGTGTGGCAGGAGAGGATTCGGGTTGTTGGTGCGGATCAGGCTGTGCATTCATGGATTCTAGCGCGCGTTCAGGAGGCGGTGGGTTCGTCTTTGTTGGCCCGAGGCACTGTAAGGAAGTGCGAAGGCTGGGAATGCGACGCCGCGGGGTCCGCGCGTCCCATATGGTTTCGCCGAGGTCGCCTTCAATGGCGGGGGCTAGGGCGCGCTGCGTTCGTTAAGAAGCTACGGGTCACCCCGCATTTGTGGTGGTGTAGCTTTGATTACGCGTAAAGTGCGTGGGAACGGGCAACGCAAGCCGCGTGCGTAAAAGCTTGCCCCGGGCGTTCACGTGTTTCCCCGGGTGTCTGAGTGCTTGCGTATTTGTTTGGTTTACTTTTGATCTCTTCCTTGTTTTTCTTGGGAGAGAGTAACGTTTGAGGGTTGCGGGATGCCCACCGCGGGTAGGCCCGGATTTGGTGATAATCTCAGTCGCCAGGAGATACTGATTGGCCTGTGAGGTGTGTAACCCATCAAAACCACGAGACACGAGGTTCGGGGTGAATCCTCAGTTTTAATGGCAGCACGGCCGGCGTATTGCCGTAGCCAGGTCTAGGGAGGATCTCACCACTTGGGTAGTTTTAAGGCAGGGTCCGTTGACGGGGGGGCCGCTGCAGAAAGTTTTAGCTCACCTAGAACCCCATTTTATTTTTTACTCTATCTTCAGTCTGTAAATATCCTGTATATGTCTCTCCGTGTAAATATACAGTTTTGAAAAACCCCCCATCAACCATCGTCGTTGTGTCATCAGTGCCGTCACCATCAGGCACCAACGCAGATCATCATCATCATCTTCAACAATAACGAAAGAACGAACCCATCATTTACTGTTGGGTTGACTGTGATGAGGGCATGGTGGGAGGGGAGGGGGTATTATGAGGGGAAAAGGTGGAAGCGGAAGAGGTGGCAAGAACAGCTGACCAGCTCACCTGGTGGTGGGGCGCTTCAGGTTAGTCTTGGGTAGAGTGGGAAGTTGTCCTTGTCCAGCGGCGAAGTCGAGGTAAGCGAGTTTTGTGGAGAAGCCTGATCAGAAGTGCGAGTCGGGGGTTAGATGGGGGGACGTGAACGTTGTGGGCAGTCCTTTTTGGCACTTGAATGGGAATCATCGCATTGTTTGCATTTCAGGGCACAATGGTGAGTCGACGAGGGGACACAACAATGAGTAGACGATGGGTTCGCAGTTGCACAGCGATTAAAGATGGTCTGGGGGGGGGGGCGGAGTGAGTGGTACACATCTCCTCGGTGTCCAGTATCTCCACAGTTGGTATAGACTTGCGTCATGCATTGATAAGGATGGCACCTGACGAGCTCACATCCTAGTTTTATGTAGTATGGGACGCGATCGCCGTGCAATATAAGTGAAACCGACGTCGTGTGACCCATTAAGCGGGCGTGGACCAGGTAGGGTTCATTGGGGGCAAGGAGGTTTTAGAGAGTCGGAGGTCAATTTCCTCAGAGGCGCCATTGATAATGCCTCGCGAGGTGCCCG
The DNA here is from genome assembly GCA_013339765.2 of Haemaphysalis longicornis. Taxonomy (NCBI): domain Eukaryota; kingdom Metazoa; phylum Arthropoda; class Arachnida; order Ixodida; family Ixodidae; genus Haemaphysalis; species Haemaphysalis longicornis. The sequence goes on from CM023453.1 coordinate 74,134,177, forward strand.
GGGGAGGCTTCATGTAGGAACGGACTTGGTATGTGGTGGAGAGGATGGACAATACTGCGATTCGAGATATGCGGTAATAGAGATAGATATTCTTATTCGATGACTACCAGGTTCGTCGCGTCTTGATTTAGTCTTAGCGTCCGAAACCGGTGGTGGTGAACAAGGCTGTTGGTGAGTTCAGATGTGGCCCAGTTTTTGACGCACCTGTTGCCGGTTGGTCGTATTACCGCGACGTATTGGTTTACCAGTATACGCGGAGTCGGAAGTCTTGGCGCAAGCGATGGGGGTGCTTTCTGGTCTGTCTTCGGCTGTTTGGAGGCATTGCGTTGCAATCCCTTGCTAATTACTGTAGGGTGGGCTGCTAGAAAAGAATGCTCGCTGTATGCTGCGAACGCTGCATACAGCGCCGAATGATAAGCCTTTCTTCAAAAGGAGGGGATTTGTATTGGTTCATGATTGCCCCATTTTAAGTAACCTGTTTTTATCCATTCGTGACAAACGTACTCACACGTGCCTTGACACCGTCTGCGGTGCTAAGGTTCTAAATGGTTTTCGGTATGTAGATGACTACCTGGTTCTTTTGAAGGATGTGCGTGCTGAGGATTCGGCTGAACTCGTGAACCAAGTTCTCGGCGTTTTTAATTCATGTGGCAAAGGGCTGAAATTCACCTTTGAGTTACCTGAAGAGGGATGCCTTCAGTTCCTCGATTTAAGCATCCTTTTTCATGACGGTCAGGTGTGCTGGAGATACCATCCCCGCTCCAAAAAACCAGTCCTTAATATACGATTCGGCCCATTCAATGGTTGTGAAAAGGGGTATCGCCAAAAACTGCATGCGCGCTGCTCTCAAAAAGTCCTGTTGCCACCAAGTTGCATGTAGCCTTCAGCACCAAGCTAGACGCCTGCGCAATGCCGGTTTTCCTGCAGAATTGCTGGCTTCCATATCTGGAAGCTTGATCAACGGAGCAAATCCAGGGAGCCAGGCCTGCGTAAATAAATCTGAGCGCCAGAAGGCGCGGCCTGTGGTAGTGCCGTGCGTGCACAACATGTCCCACCGGCTCAAAAAAGTGGCGGGAAGGTGCGGCACCCAGGTTGTTTTTTTCGGCGCCAGGCAAACTTGCATGTATGTGCAAAGCCGTGAACAACGAAGCTGGGAAGGCTGGCTCCACAACTAAGTAGGTGTGGTGTACTAGGATTCCACTAGATTGTGGAAAATGCTCCGTCGGACAGATCGGACGCTGCATTAATGATTGAGAGAGCACCACGCAGCCTTAAACTCATTGGCGGGAGGAGGACATTTGGCAGATCACTGCCGCCGGTGCCCCTTGCACGCCTGAGTTTCAGGGAACACGCGTCCTGCGCAGCTTTAGGACGCAACTACAAAGAGAAATCTTCGAGGCGTTCTGTATTATCAAGGAAAATGACGAATGCTAAGCACTCCGTCGCTGGCTTTGCACGCAAAAGAAAAAGCCTATCTACAGCGTCAATCACATTTTCTGTGAAAGCTGCGCCTTACGTATCTTTTTAGTGTTTCTGCGCATTTGTGTGTATGTATATAGCCTTTCTTGTCAATAAAGCCTCAATTGATGGTTAGCGCTCCTCCCGTGTTCTTTTCTTCTGCCCCCATCTAGTGCGGTTTTTACCATGCGAAGTCGTATCACCAACTAGCCCAAATGTCTTGTTGAATCAATTTGAACTTTTAAAATTAAAAAGGCTATATTTCTGTGGCGAAAAGGGTGTCGACCGATTGCAACACGCTTGGCTTTCTGTAGGGTGTCCAAGGGGGTTGAAAATACGTGTTCAGTTGCAAAAAAACAAACAAAAAAAAAAAACAGCGGAGCTGTGGGCTGACCTAGCTTCATCCGATGTTACAAAGTTTGGCTACGTTTTGCTAGCCTTGGATAAGTTCCTGTTAGGTTTTGCAATGTTCTTGCTAGGCTAGGCTAAGTAATGACGGGTGAGAAGAAATCTAGCTGGATGTTAGAAGGCTGTTCCAGTGTGTCCTCCGTACGGACAGCGGATCCAAGGGGGAAGCAAGCTAGGTCGACCCCCAGCTCTGTTGTTTCTCCAGCCTTGTACCACCAGTGAAAGCTGCGCCAATATTTAGGCGCGGAGTACCTTAGGACCGCACAATGTCCATCCGCGTCCGTGCGCCTAGCACCTACAATCACAAAAAATCAGACACCGGCAGGATTCGAGCCTGTGTCTGGTAGACCAGACAGAGTTAGTGTCCGTCCTCTCACCCATTGGGCTACGACCGCGAGTCAAACGGCTTACTCTCGCGCCTGTAACGGTGTGGAGTACCTTGGGACCTCCCAGTGTCCCTCCGCGTCCGTCCGTGCGCACCACTACCAAGCGAAAATCAAGCGAAATTTGATTTGAGCCGTGCGTTGCAGTTTCATTTAGGGAATAATCAAGGTGCAACTCACAGATCAAATCGAATGACGGTCGGTGCGCAAATCCGATGTCACTCGCGCACGACTTGGAGGTCATTTCGAATCCCCATTCTCCGCAACCTCACCATGATCCACGGAGTGTAGATGCTGCCATTTTGTTGCCATTTAGAGTCACAAATATAACTAGTACCTTTGAAATGTTATAATAAAAGATGCGCATACGCATGCACCCCTTGTGCTCACACTCGGAACAGGCTTGAAAGCCGGCTTCGCTGTTATCTGCGGTGGTGCACCTTTTACAGGCGGCGGAGTTCATTTTCGTGGTATTTTTTGCTAACTCCACCAAAACTAGCTTAAGCTTAAACAGCTTCAATGGTAATAAATTATGTCGATTCATACTGCTTTAAACATCGTCAGGTACAAAACACCCCCACGTTTGTACAAAAGGTTCAGTCCAGCCGTGTAAACAGGTACAAACTACGTACACCGTTGAAGGTCTCTTACACCCTTCTTCTCAGTTGGCAGTCTTTTCTTAGCTTCTTTTGCTTACACCCTTGTAAAAAAAGGGTGTTAAAATAATGAACACCCTTTTTAAAGGGTGTTGAGATGGCAGGGAACATTTGTTTGGTATTTAATAAAATTCGATGACTTATTGAGCATACCTACCTCGTGATTAAAACGTTTTTGCAAATCTTCATGCTGATTTCTATGTGCTCACATTAAAATTCACAATTCCAAAATTAGCAATAAAATATCTGTTTTTGTGACAAGCCCACCGACTCTATCGGAGGGCTTTCTTCTGCTGGATATATAAGCAAGTGTCGCATTTCTAAGTAAGTTTGCACTCGCCGTACCCATGCATCCCGTTGGTTTTATCGCTTAATTCATTGTGGTCGAAGTGTGACTTGTGCGTGTTGAATGTGTCTGTATGTCATGCTGCGCGCTCCGCCGATCTACATTGGCACACGTAGCTGCGCTGCCCACACCCTTACTTTAATGTGTTAAGCAACCATACATCCTTTTTTAGGGTGTTCACACGAATAAACGTGTTCATCCTCACACCCTTATTTACACAAAACGACCTTTTAACGGTGTGTGCCATGGGCACGGAGCAAGAATAAGATAGGAGGGGAAACGAAGCTTCCTAGCGCGGCCAGATAATAGGGAGTTTTAGTACAGCGTTTGTTGCCTTTGCGTACGGTAAATTTTTGCGTCACGCTACGTAAACACCGCGAGAGGAGTTTTAGTAGAGCGTCTCATCAGTTTTTCGTAGCTACACGCTAATGCTTACGGCGCCATCTGTCGAATGTTTTGAGACCTGAATCGCCGGCTGATCTGGCAGCGGCGTGCCGGAGTGCTTGGACATTTTACAACTATCCCAACAATTTTAAAGAAACGCTTTCCCGTTAATATTGAATGCAACACAGCCATAACACCCCGTGAATATTCCTTACCTAAGTACGTTCCATAAACAAAGCGTTGAAGCCCCGTGGCACTTCTTTTGTGCAATCGCAAAGAACGCACTGAACCGAATGCCCGGGTTTGACACATACATTTTATTCGACTTCAAAACAATCCAGAGATGCGTTTCGAACGAACACAACGTCACAACATGCGTTGCAAGTCTGAACCGCGATTGACAGGCGATCGGTTGCCTCGTCCTTCCCGGTGTAAATTCGGCACTCACCTCGCGCGCGGTTTGCGGGGACGAACAGCAAGTCACTTAACTCCGGCGCGCAAGCCGAGAAGGCTTTTAGCCACGCACACTGCACATACCCGATACGAGGTTGAGTCGTAGGTCGCTCGAGAAAGATAATCCAGAACACGGGAAGCACTATCCACCCGCTAAAGCACAACGTCGCATTTCATCGCGAAGCGAACGCGTTTACAACACACACACACAGCTTCGGTCAGTGGCTTGGCTGCGAGCTTCATTCGGACAGTCAGCGACGTTACGACGATACAGAGCTGCATGAGAACGACGTGCTAACCACTGGACGTATATAAAAACACAAGAGCAAAGAACTCGGTCCATCGGAAGCACATTACTGTTCACAGAAGAGCGGAACATGGATGGCTGTCGCGCTACTTGCCGCCATGTTGGAAACGCAAGAGGCCTCACGCACGCACGCTATTTTGCTGAAATAGCGTCCGCTATTCTTCCGTCCGCTAAACGCAGAAGCGGCTTAACGTACGGCGCATGCGCAGTGCGAATGACGCAAGAAATAGCGTTCGCTAAGGGTTTGCGTACGTCTGCATACGTTATTCTGAAACTCTTTAATGTCACAATTGCTCGTCAGACATTTAGCTAGCGGCATCTGCTTCGGGCGAAGAAACTCACATCAGCGTCACAAAGAAAGATTTCGATTTAGAAATGACCCGCATTAGTTCAGCTGACCCCGGATATGCAAAGCGCAAGCATGATTTAGCCTGGTTAAGTCTTGGTTTAATTTGTTGAACTTTTTATTTAGCTGAAGTCATTATAGCTGTGGTTATCAATATTACCACAAAGCCTGGCTTTCTCTACGGTTGTGGTTCCTCTCCCTGCATTTTGCGAACCGAACAGCTCGCTCGTCTCAGTCCAAGACGCTAGCTTCGCCTGCTTGTCCTTTCAGACCCTCTGCTGCAGCTTGGCAGGCGATGTCCGTGGGGTGGTCAGACACCGCTTGCACACTGGAGATGAAAGCCTCCCGCTCCCGGGCAACGCTCACAGAAGGTGGCCCACCTTCGCTTTCCTCCATGGCCAAGCTCGCACTGACCAGGCGAGCACGGCGCTCCTCTTATCCGGTAGCGGGGTGAGTCACGTGGCAACGCGGCGACCCAGCTGCGGAGAACGCATGCGCAAGCCGGCGGCCGCGGTTAGCGCACGAGGCGGCGGCGGAGCTCGGCGGCTTACGTGATGCGTTTCCAAAGCTACCGCGCAGCTGCGGTGAAATGAAGGTCAAATTGCTGGCGACGGCTAAACCCGGCTCCACTAGATTAGCAAAGCCTGGCTTTAGAAAGCGTGACGTACCTCCACGCGGAACGAATGGCTGCGCGTATCTCGGAGCGCAAACGCCCTGACAGTTGTCGCTAGACGGCTAGAATCCATAGCGCTTTGATGTGTGACGAAAGAGCGAGAGCTCCGGGCCTATAGCCTTCGCAAACTAATTCAGGGCCCATTTTAGTAGCCCTAGAAAGACTGGAGGTTTTTAAAATTCTAAGGCTATCGTACCATTTACGAACGCATGCCCATGATACTAGGCGTGTAGAGATTTCTTTCGAAAATACAAAACCAAAGCGAGTGCACCAAGCATAATGAAACATGCACGATATATATATATACAACGCGGCGAAAAGCAAAAGCGAGGCATATCAGCCACCGCCCACCCACGCACAGCAATATATATAGGGGTATATATCCAAAGGAGCGGAAACAATGCCGCATAAGGCGCAATATCGACAATATATCCGGACATGGGGAACACGAAATGGCAGAAGGCGATATATGCAGGCGGGAGGATACAGGGGGCCGCGTCCTCAAAGGAAAATGCCGCCGTCCAGAGGAGCAGATAATAGCCACAAATGGCTTATCCGCGGCCCGCGTCCCGGGCACAAGGCGGACAGACCCTTCGGAGGGCGCTGGGAAAGGTGTGTGCCACCCAAGGGGCTTGTTGAATGACACACAAGGCAGGAAATAAGACGATCGAAATAAAAGTTCGCAGTCAAGAAAAACCAAAGATGTCGGTACCAAAACAAATCTCCAGCTAGAAAAAAAAAAAAACCTTCGTAAGTCATCAATGGGTATAAAGCACACAATCTTGTAGGTCATTGAAACAGACAGATAAAGAATCGGGCAAAAGAGCAATTGGAAAGACAGAAAGAAAGTGGAGAAAGATCCGATTCCACGACCTCCAGAATAACGTGCCGCGTCTGGTGAAGGCACGACAGCGATGACCTTGTGAGAGTGTTATATTTGTGGACAGATAAGATTAGGCTTCCCGCGAAATGGGTTTTACCGGCGGGGTTATTTCCGGGTGTTTCAAAGAGTTGATATGTTTTGAAAGGGGGAGATAAGGTTTTGTTTTTTTCCCTTTCTGGGGTATTTATGTAATTTTAGGTTTAACGTGCCGACGCAACGCAGGCGATGAGGCGCGCCGTTGGAGGGCTGATTAATTTTTTCCTGCGCTTACACACGGGGTGCTTTTCGTATCAGAAAAGCGGCCGCCGCGGCCGGGAATCGAACCCGCGACCTCGTGCTCAGCAGCGCAACGCCTTATCTATATATATATATATATATATATATATATATATATATATATATATATATATATATATATATATATATATATATTGTAACGAAGAAGAGAGGTCCGGGTCAGGGGATTAGAGCTCAGGCCGAAATCCAAGCTGAAGCAGGACAATCCCCAGGGACAATCCCCACGCATCAAGCGCACAGCATTCGCAGCGTGATCTTGTTCAGTGCTGGCTGCTCTGCGATGTATTTCTTAACCAAGCACGGCTGCTGCGCCGCGAGCTCTTCGTCGCTTCTTCTGCCGGGGATTGTCCGTCGCAATATATATATATATATATAGTTGATCACCCCAAGAAAAATAAGGTTAGTCGATATATCTATCTATCTATATATACTATCTATATATATATATATATATATATATATATATTATATATATATATATATATATATATATATATATATATATATATATATAAGGGAAAGTGGAAGTGCGCTGCTAAGGAATATCAATACAATAAAATCAATATTATATTATGAAGAATGGTCGTACAGATGTTCACGAAATCATCTGTTATAAAAGGGAGACTACCAAAGATTCTTCCACAATCTTACAGCCCAAGAAAATGCCGATGACTTATACACCCGTGTTTTGCCCTACATCTATCAGTAGCTATGTTGCCTGTGCGAAGGTCTGGTCTTGCGCAAGGCTGTGATTAGAATTAGCGATGAAAGTTTGGTGCCACGAGTATATCAGTATAACTGAACACTCTTTTGACTTATCTGTCTGATTGAGCATTTAGTGTCAGAGTCGATTCGGCACTATCAAACGTTCACGTGCAGGAGAATGGCGTGCCTCAAGGTGGCGTTTTGAGCTGCACTTTGTTTATATTTAAGATGAGCTCTCTCCGAGAGGCATCGCCGCCAACCATCTCCTTCATGATGTATGTAGATGACCTTCAAATAGCTTTTAAATCATGTAACATGTCTATATGTGAACGTCAGGTCCAACTTGGGGTTAACAAACTTGCTCGCTGGAAGACGAAAATGGGTTTAAACTTAATCCTGCTAAAACTACCTGTATTGCATTTTCAAAGAGACGCCAGATGCAAGCGGTCGCTTACATTAGGCTCCATGGCGACTCAGTTCGCGTATAAAAAGCACACAAGTTTTTAGGTGTAGTTTTAGATAAAATACATTCATTCAACACATCAAACAACTCAAGCGTAAATGCCTCAAAATGATAAACCTTCTAAAGGCCCTTTCACAGCAATCCTATGGGGCGGATAAGCAATTCCTGCGTGTTTTTAAGTTTTTTTGGGATCTCGTTTGGACTATGGGAGTGTGGTCTATGGGTCAGCTACAAAAACAGCACTCAAAATGCTGGATACAGTGAGGCACTGGGGCCTTTGCCTTTTCTGTGGCGCATTCCGTACTAGCCCTGTCCAGAGTTTTTACGCAGTGTGTGACAAATGATGCTTATCACACCAGCGAACCTATGTTGACTTGTTATATGACTTCAAAATTTCATAATGGGATAACCATCCTTTTAAACCTCTTTTTAAATCCTTTTACTCCTCTTTTTAATCCTTTTAAACCTCCTTTTAAACATCCCCATGCGAGATCTTTATAAAATCGCTCAACCATTTCTGCACCTTTCTCATTGAGAGTCAAAGAGAAGGCGTTTAAACTGGGTGTATCATTTTTAGAAACCTATGAAACATCCTGTAGCACGCTTTTACACCCATGGCAAGTTCGGCCTGTGCTATGCGACTTGTAATTCGTAAAAAAAATCAAAATAATCGAGCTCCAAGAAGCACAATCCTGCAGTCCGTTTTGTTTTTACAGGATACATATCACTGTGCAGAATTTTATATTGATGTGTCCAACACATCCTCCACAGTGTCCTGGGCTGCGCACGGTCCCAATTTTACTATGCCATTTTTTTGTTGCAAGTCATATTATTGAACATAATGTCCCTAAGTCTGTAATATATACCGATTCGTTGAGTGTGGTGCATGCATTGTCATACACAATGTCATCCAGAAACTAGTCATCAATCTCGTCCTAAAGACTATTATTTCTGCATGTGCCTCGAATTTTGAACTGACTGTGTGTTGGGCCCCTGGCCACTCTGCGATAGTCAGTAATGAAACCGCGGATCAAGGTGGCCGCTGCTGCTGTATTTAAAAATATTCTGCGCATCCCAACGCTGCCGTACACTGACCTCAAGCCACACACGAGAAAGCACCTTCGCAATACGTGGCAGGCAGACGAGAATACAGTGACAGAAAGCAAGTTACACCTAATAAAACCATGCTTGGGACCATACACTATACGGACACACGCAACAGACACACAGAAGTCGCCCTGGCCAGGTTAAGGATAGGCCACACGCATGCGACGCAGTCACACCTGTTCACTGCTTCTCCAAGACCAGTGTGTAGCAAGTGAGGGGAGGGCCTATCCGTCCTGCACATCCTAATCACATGCAAGGCACTTGACACAACAGGACACAAACACTTCAGAGAACTCTACACACAACACATTCCACTACAACTATCGTTGTTTTTGGCTGACGATGTCATGGTTTCTGTGAAACGTGCTTTTAAGTATTTTCGAGATGTAAAAACATCATTAAACATCATTTAAACATCATACATGATCAAAGCCCTGTACATCAGCCATCACCATCGCCTTTAATTGATTTTAGCATTGGTCTGATTTATACGTTTTAGTACTTACCTTTATGTGGTAATCACTTTTGTTTGTCGCTCTTTGCCCGAGGTGGCTTGCGACAAAAAATCCAACAATAATCATGATATAGTTTAACCGGTACAACGCACCTTAGCGGTGAACATGTTATGACGAAATGAAATGTATGAGTTTCAATATTCTTACGGCTTTTAATACTCTTACGGTGGCTATAATTACGAGATATAAAACGAGCTGCTCCGTTTTGTAGTGAATCTGCCGTTTTTGGTTTTGGTTAGGCTCCCGTTCGATGCTTCGCAAAGGACCCGCCACGGTGGCTCAGTGGCTAAGGCGTTGCGCTGCTGAGTACGAGGACGCGGGTTCAATTCCCAGCCGCGGCAACGGCTTTTCTCATGGAGGCGAAAAGCAAAAACGCCCGTGTGTACGAGATTTTGGTGCACGTTAATCTCCAGGTGGTCAAACTTAATCGGAGCCCTTCCCTAAGGCGCGCCTCATCGCCTTCGTTGCGTCGGTGCGTTAAACCCTACAATCAATCGACACTTAACGACGTTGTTCCACAAAGCGTCTACTCTGCAACCCGCCGCGGTGGCTCAGTGGCAAAGGCGTTGCGCTGCTGAGCACAAGGTCGCGGATTCAATTCCCGGCCGCGGCGGTCGCTTTTCTGATGGAGGAGAAAAGTGAAAACGCCCATGTGTACGAGATTTTGGCGCATGTTAAAGATCACCAGGTGGCCAAAACTAGTCTGGAGCCTTCCGCTACGGCGCGCCTCTTCAATCAATCAATCAATCAATCAATCAATCAATCAATCAATCAATCAATCAATCAATCAATCAATCAATCAATCAATCAATCAATCAATCAATCAATCAATCAAATTTGCATAGGGTCCAATGGGCTGTGTAAATAAAGCAATGTTTTTAAATTGCACAGATTATTAGTGTGTGGTTCGCCTAATTGATGGCAAAGACAAATGGAAGGATAGGTGGGGCGCTTAGAAATTTTACGCTGTGCTGTTCCACCTCTTTCCAGAAAAGCTTCGTCCCTCCTGACCAGGAATATACGCAGAGGAGTGCTCACGAGCAAGCTGACGGAGTACTGGACGATAAAGAAGATCTTCCATTACGCCATATTTGACGTATCCAAGCCCTTTTTACAAAAATACGACTGGGGCCATTATCGGGCCCAGTTGATTGACGGCGTGCAGTTACTAGAGGTGATCAGTTTTGATTTATCTCATACCACTGATGACTTCTAAAGGATATCGCCGTACTTTCGCTCGCTTATCGCACATGGGTTTATCCATCGACAAATAAACGACTGATATAGAAATACAAAACAGAATGGCAATAGAACGTCATTAAACGCATTTTCTATCGTAGACGTCAAATAATTGATTGGCTTACCAAAAATGGCGAAGTTCAGCAATAACACTGCCTGATGTTGCTGAAGCGCGCCGTTATGGAAAGTCCGCGAACCATTATTTTCATTTTGTTCGTCCATTCACATCTCCTGCGCTCTTTGCGAGACACAGCCGCCTCCTTATCTTATGATACCGGACAGAATTCCCTACTCGTGGTGGAAGTAAAAGTAGTAGTAAGCCTGCAGAGATCGTTTAGCTTTGCTGTAAAGGACTGCATATTGGCGTGTTTCTTTTTATTTGTCTCCACGGCAATTACTTCAGCATTATGCGTGTGACTAGCGCACACGGAGACGACAAGCAAACACTGCAGCGTATGAGCGAGCACATCAGGCGCGCGTGCTTCTCCAAAGGTTTGAAAGACCCCATGAAGGCAACGTACATCCGTGGTGGATAGTGTAAATAGAGCGTTTGATAACTTGCTCCACTTTACTACGACCCCGACAGGCGTTGTATTCACAAAAGTGTTTCAAGCTTCAAAGTTTTTTTCGTCTCCTGGAAACAGAATACAACAAAGAGCTGAAAGCAATAAGTTAGCAAATATAAGCATCAAAATATCCCGCTTGCCAAAGTCATCAATGAGGTAATCCTTAATGCTTAAAAAATAACATTTTCAGTCAGGCTTTTTGCTCGGTGCTGGAGTTCCAGCGGTGCAGTGAAACGGAACCAGCGGCACCAGCGCGATAGCCATGATTCTGCGTGGTAGGTTTGTGGGTGGCCACCGATCGCACAAACTGTCTCTATGAGTTCACATGGCAGATTGAGAAAGAGGTTGGGGATTCCTCACTATTTTATCTCTTTCTTTATCTCCCGGTGCCGCCGGTTTTTCTTTCACGAGGTGTACAGATCTGAACTCCGTGATGTTTCATCAGGGGAAGTTCTCACCCACGGTCCTCAGAGAACGTCGAAGAATAGTGACATGCTTTGCGGACTCTGGTTAATAGGATTAGTTTGGCAGGAGTGCAACAGGATAGATGAACACACGTATTTTATCACATCATAAAGAAACTGTTCCTAGGTATTCCAACCTCAGAACCATGCACCCTGGCTATTTTGTTGTTGACACCTCCTAACACGGACAGGCATCACACTTCTAGCTACTGCTCACATTTTAAAGCACCGATAACTAACTAACTAAATAAATAAATAAATAAATAAATATTCATAATTCAGTTACTCAAATATTTATTCAATAAATAAATCACTCAAATAATTATTAAATCATCAATCAATCAATGATTCAATCATGAATGAATTACTATAAAAATCAAGCAATCTTGAACGATACAGAAAAAATAGCAGTGGCTTAGCTCGGGAATGCCAGGATATACGTAACCTGAGTTGAGGTTCAGCTGGTTATTCTTAGGCTTCCTGGTTGTCTAGATTAGCTGATTATCATGCTTACTGCTGCTAAAACGATTTACAATTCAATCCAATTCAATCAAATCCAGTACAGTCCAGGCCAGTCACTGCTCCATTCGCTGCTGTCACTGCTCCATTCGCTGCTCCAGTCACTGCTCCATTCGCTGCTCCAGTGACCGCTCCATCACGCTTTGCATGAGCAGCACGGGTCTCCAGGAGCCACGCGAAACGGATATTAAGCGGCTCCGGTGCAGTGGCAGACGCGGCTACTGCACAACGGAGCCGACAGCTGGGCACGCGCCGGCGCCAGTGCGTCTGCCGCGGCTATGACGTCACTCCCCTGGAATGCACTGACTGGCGAATGTGGAGACCCAATCGTCTACACACCCGTACTACAATTGGATTAGATTTCCAATACAATCCAATTTAATCGAATCCAATCTAAATCCAATACAATCCAAGCCAAGCCAAACCAAACCAAGCCAAGCAAGTCAAGCCAAGCCAAGCCAAGCCAAGCCAAGCAACCAAACCAAACCAAGCCAAGCCAAGCCAAGCCAAGCCAAGTCAAGCCAATCCAAATCCAATCCACTCCAACCTCATGCTCTTCGCGTTTGCGCAGTATGGCCCTTCACGGCCCACGCGACACTACTCAACCTCGGCCAGTTTAACTTACGCTACAAAACAAAAACTCCTTTTGTCAACATTTCGATGCAGGTAAATATCCCCAGCTGGACCAGTTGAAACGGATTCATGTATAAATTCATGGGTGACGGAAAAAAAAGCGGTTATACCGTACGTGCCCTAACTGTCCCATGGACTAAAAAACGGTGGAGCGCGATACGGGATCTGGACGGTTTTCAGGGCACCAAATAAGTTAAATAAGATGTGTGGCCAGGTCCGGTCTAGGATAGAGGGCAATGGTGCTGATAACCGCTACACATGCATAGTGAAACATGCATCGCACTACGTACCATGTAGAGTACCAGTTGTTTATTGTTGCCTCTCACGTGTGGGAAGAAGTATAAGTCAAATTGGACGAGGTGTGTAAAAGGGGTTCCGGAAACACGAGCTGCTTCTGGGTAGCGAATCGCCGCCGCAGTTGTAGAAACACTGCCGGAAATGCCAGGAAGGCCGTGGAGGTACGTGGAAACCTGTGTTAGCGGATGCTGTATTTTATCAAGAGACAGGAGGCAGTTACCCAGAGAACGGAAGTCTTCTACATTCAAAGGCTAAATGACGTATGCGTGAGCCAGCCGTCAATCATGCTTACTCAAAAGGAGTACTTCTATCTAAGCAGCACATGTTTCTGAAAAGACAACCCCTCTGACAACCCAAATTATTCTGATCATAGCGTCCTTGCCCCCTTCCTCCCTCCCGTTTGTTATTACGAGTTTATTGCTTTCAGTTGCCTTTCGTGGAGCGCCGCGTCAAGCACCTTGTCAACACCTACATATTTGTGGTTTTGTCAATAAAACATTTAGTCGTGCAACTGCGCTCGTTTGCCCCCTTCTCTTGTCCTCGTCTTGTTGCGCAGTTATAATTTATTCTTATATCCCCAGATGTTGCGATACAAATTCTTCTGATTTATGGTGTGCCTGATATCCCAGGGTTAGCTTGTGCACATAACCTCCCACATCTCCCACCACCGAAAATGGGTGTATCCTAATTTGCACCACATAATTACGCTACCCCACTGCGCAATGTAAAATTTAAGCGACTCATAAAAGATCTCCGGGCGATCATGATATTGTTCACGCTGCTATGAATGCCCATTAATCATCTGAAGCAGCTGACTGCGATACCATCAGCACAATCAAGAGTACAAAACCAGAATGATGCCGATGTTGGTGAACTAACAGGTATATCAAAGCAGAACTTCGCAGAAGACACATCGCATGGCCACACCCGAAGCGGTCGCTGCAGCATCCCGCGGAAAACCTATACAGCTTCTGTTCTTTCGGAAGGAGAACCTACATAGCCTCGTTTCTTTCGGAAGAAGATGCTGTACGGCCGGCCGCCGTGGCGCTGCTATCGCGCGCCTGGAGAAAGAAGAAGAAAACACTGAGTGGTAATAAACCGTGTTCGCTGTAGCTGGAGTCACCCGTCTGTTCGCCTCTGCGTAAACCAGTCGAAGTCGTATTAAACAATTATGACTGGAGCTGCAACCTGTGCTACATACCGCGGTTAGATTACGCCCTAAAGGCAGACACACAAGTCCGACACACACTCGCCGGGGAAACACCACGTTACACCTCCCCCCAGCGCATGCAGAATCAATAAACAACCACCTTCACAGAGGAGAATGACCGGTAGATTTTCAAAGATATCGATAGCCTTTGTCGGACTTCTAGGGAAACATTTTTAATGGTCTGTCTGTCTGGGTGATTGGCTCGCTGGCTGGCAGGCTGGCTGTCCGTCCGTCCGTCTATTCGTTTGTCTGTCTGTCTGTCCCTTGCCCCCGGCGAAATGATTTTACTCTAAAACAGGGTGTAATCTTTCCAAACTACCAAGGGACATAGCATAATTCAGACTTATGAACATTCTTATTCAGCAAAAAAGAAAACATTAGGAATTTCGAGGCACAAATAACTGGTACTAGCGGTGTTCTTTGAATAAATAAAAATAGACGTGATTGTGGTTTCAACGATGTCAATGGAAGCAACGTATTAAGGCAATATTTTTGTCCAAAAGTTCAGAAGCGAATCGCACTTGGGCCTCGACATTGAACCGCAAACAATAAACGCTACCAAGAGATGGCTCGCCAGCAGTCACAAAGCGGGACTTCGGAGACCCAGCAGTGCCCAGCCTTTCGCATATTATCTAGATGACGGTGCCCCTCAGGGCTTGATTTTGGGCCTCCTGCTCTTTAATGTAGCCAAGCTTACTGTTGTCCATGAACTTGAATTCAATACTGGCGCTCGCTACAACATTTAGGTGGACGCCATCATCATTCGGACAGAGGCACGGGAATACAGTGGGAATGTTGACGATATGGCCACCGAGCTCCAGGCTGCACTGATTGCACTTGACGAAACTCTACCGAAACTCGGGAGTCACCTTAAGCCTGAGAAAACGGAACTTCTCTGTGTCAATTGAAGACGGAGTGCTCTCATGGCAGTGGAGGCAATCACGTTAACACTGGGGAACATGAAATCAAGACTAAACGTGGATATGTCAGAATTCTCGGTATTTCTATACTAAGCTGCAATAAAGTAACCATCGGATCATCGGATCGCCTCTACGCCCGCTGCCGTAGAGGCGATCAAATGCGTTTCCGACAAATTCGACGGAACACGACAGCCTGCACTATTCTTTTCAGATATATTACAATTGTAAAATCTCCTCCGAGGGTAATCCTGTTGTAACCCGATCAAAAACAGCTGAAAGACATTGCAAGCCCTCACCAACCCATCCTTCGTACTATCACGGGCCTTCAAATGTCCACTGATCTACGGAAACTGCGGGACTTAGCACTCCTACCGCCACTCGAGGGCAGCCTCAGAAGCACTCAGTCATCGTTGGACAACCGACTGCACTTCAACAATACAGGGCCAAGCACCTTGCTCTTGGATACCCGGCGAGCCTGTGCAGTGTACAGAGCCGGGTCACTGCAGGCGAACCAACGACCTCGATTTTTTCTACCCTGCACCCCTCCAAGATTTGCACGCCCCCCGCAAAGGGCGCCACTTCAACCAGGGAGCACCTCTGTGAGGCACAATCTGGCAACGCCAATGCAGTATTTACTGACACCGATCTCGATGGATTTTGACTAGCCTTGGCCTGGTACAAACCCTCAACCAAAGTAACCCGACGCTACGTCTGTACACTGGACCACGCAATACCTGCACAAGCAGAACTTTTGAATATCCGGCCACCTACAAGGAACAACAACGGGCCTTACGTCATATATACCGACTCATTTGAAGCACTACGTAGCATTGAGGATCCAAAAACAGAAGACGCCGCTTCTCAAAGCATACGCCAGATTTTCCAGCACAAACAGAAGAACGTCGTTGAAGCTAGGGTCACCTGGAAGCCAGGGCACGTCGGAAATCACAGGAGTGGTAACTAGGTGACACATGGTCTTCCCACCTCGCATTCTGGAATTCTACCATTTGATCTCCAGCCTCTCGTACTCGAATCTTTCGACCTCCGCGACCACCCTTATGAGGACTCACCGCCGGGCGGCTACTTATAAATGGCGCAAGTACGACGCTGCCTCCGGTTTCTTCACCGCGAGATATTAAAAAGCATCACCCCTCCTCACATCTTTAAGGTCTTACCCCTCAGCCGATCCCAAGAAGTATTCATCAACAAAGTACTTGCCAACACGGACACTACACAGCATATCATTCATAAATAGCAGACACTTACTGACCGGAAGAAGGGCATCGACACCACTGTTCCCTGCACATGTACCTTTCGTCACACCGTGTGTGAAGAATGGGAGGCCTAGCGAACGTGACAGGCGCTTCACGTTTGCCACCGTCCTCGTCTTTTTTACGCCAAGCCTCCCATTCAGTATGTACCAACTAGCACAACAGCACGTTCTGTTAAACCGTGTGCGAAGCAAACATGGAACATCTTATTCGGCACTTCATAGACAGAACCAGAGTGTTTTTCAAAATTCAGATATAGAAGCATTGCATAGGGACATCCTTGAGCATTCTCAACACCTGGTGAACTTAGCCTGGTTCACCAGTGCCAGCGGCCTGGCGAGCCTGATTTATTGGGCGCCTACCTCCTTTCCTATACTCCTCTTCTCGCACCAGCGACCTTCGGTCCTCCCCTTTGTAATAAATAAATTTATTGTTATTACTAATTGACTTAAAACAGGGGAAGAGCGTGAGGGGTTACCGGGGGCAGAAGTGACAGCTACACAGCAGGGACGGCAGAATAATACCATCCTTGGGCGACATTGGCAGCCAAGCGAGCAGGTACGCGGATATTTTTACTACGGTCCTCGGTTGCGCCTGAGAAGTCCATAAGGTATCTTGTTTCATCGAAAATAACAACAGGGTTACCCACATTTGCGCGTAATTTATGGCTTCATTTTAGTGTTGTCGACTTGGCCGTGATTTTCTTGGAGTGTCTTGATTCCCAAATGTTCTTTTGAGACGGTATAAGCCAGTTAGTTGGTAACACGTTTCAGTAGAAAGATCACGTTGGCCGCTAAGGATTGTGATATAGTTAGTAAGCAGTTGTTTTAGTCTTCGCAGATGACTCCCAGGCATCAAAGCGGATCAAAACGACAACATTGGCTGGCGTTTTGTCTTGCCCTTTTCAGGCGTTACGGCAAGAGCAGACAAAGCTGAAGACCGCCCACCCGAACCCTCCGTCACCAGCTCGCGGGTTGCTTTTCGCAGGCATACGGATTTGGCCAGGAGGCGAGGCTTATTCTTTTAAAGGTTACGCCAACGCTCTAAAGTGAGTGCTATACAGAAGTGGCTCGGTTCAGTGTTCGGTTCAGAAGTGGCGAGTTCTCAATCGGGTGCGCCATACCCGCTAACAAAATTGTCAGAAAGTGTAGTACTTTGCCGCTTGGACGTTTACTCTTTTGAACTGTCGCTATGATGACGACTGCCAGCATACCGACGAGAGTGCCCCCGCATCTATGTGACGTCACGATGTGGAACTGGACGATTATACTTACTTTGTTGTTTTTGGACGAGGCCCTTTCTACTGCGTTGCCATTTCGCGGGAAATCTCCCTTTCTGAATGGAGCATGCTTTTTTGACAGTACTTACATGCCATCATAACCAGCAGAACTCTTAACGCGACAGAGCGAAATAGGGTGAAGCTAACCGTGTCCCCACTTCCTGTTCTTTCATCCCAAGGCAGTTTTTTCTCGGCTTTATCACAACTTAAAACTTGTTTCCTATCATGACCTATACCACACTACATAAAAATGCCTTAAGAAATCGTATACATTGTACGTTTAAAAATTATACCCATTAGGGCAAACCATTTTTAACCTTTTCGAAGTAACTTATGCCACAGCACCCCCTTTCTGTACCTAAAGGGGTTATAACTCGTGGAGTTTAGGCAAGGGTAATTAAACTGTCCGAATTATCAAGCAGGCCGATAAATCGACTACGATTAATACTATTTGATTTTAGTATAGGGCCCGCCAACATGCATCCGACTATCTACATCGGCGACACACCCATTGCCTCACGCTGTGGCCATATCTGTCTACTAGGTGTTCCACTCGCCAGCCACCACACTGCTCGGCAATGGATAACGTAGCTGCGCGAAAATTGGAAACCGATGCTGCGCCTAATTTCTTGCCTTTCTAACAAAATTGGGGGCGCTAACCAATCGGCGTGTCTCACGCTCTCAAGGGCAGTAGCCGTCGGTCGTCTGACTTATGGCGCCCTGGCGTATGACCTCTCTTCGACTCACAAGAAGAACTTAGCGGTGCTTTTACCGGGCCATGCTTCGTACGATCACCGGACTTCCGAGGCATACTCGTATTGACGCTCTTGAACGAGCTGCCCGGTCCCTCCGTTGGAAGAGCTCCTTGCGGAAGCCGTACAACAACATCGGCTTAGGCGGACACTTATACAACAGGGGACTGCACTCTGTGCGTGGGACGAACGTGTACCTCCAGTACTTCCATCGGCCTCACCACTCCCTCCCCCTTGGTTAAGCCCACCTGTTACAGTTGCGCACGAACGAACCGAAATTCCGCGTTCCCATCGTACCGCTCGTGAAAAGGCACTTCAGCGCGTCCCCGCAGCGAAATTGCCGGACGAGGCCGATATTTTTGCGGATGCTAGCCTCTTCCCTTCCCATATGGGTTTGACCTGGCGCTGCCCAGCTCGACCGGACCTGGGGCGGTATTCTCGAGTTTTGTCCCTTTTGCGTCCCTTTAAAAAGTGTCCCTTTTGGCAAGCCCTGATTGGCTAAAAGCAAACAACCGGAAGTGACGTAACGCAAGCGCGGCAAACCTACTGTCAACCTTTCTCCATGCTGCCAACGTCCACTTATTAACCAGAAGTACGTCACGATGAAAGGGACGCAAGAGGGACGTTTTCAAAAGGGACAGTTACGAGAATACCGCCCCTGGACGGCTCCCTCACACGTCACGCTTTTAACTCTTACCCCCTGGAAGCGGAACTCTAGATCATCCTTAGCGCACTAGATCGTTTGGCCTTCACTATTGCAAACCCGCCACCTCCACGCATCCGCATTCTCACAGACTCTCACCAAGCCCTCCAATAGTTGCGAAAGCCCTCCACCGATCATCCAACAGTACCCCGAATCCAATATATGACCGCCATTCTGGCGCGTAATGGGATCACTACCCGTATGGCATGGGTGCCGAGCCACACGGATCCGGATGGGGGCAATCAGGCTGCACATGACGCAGCTAGGGAGCGTCTTGACAGTACACCTCCCCTGGTAGACAACGCGTCGCCCTCCTTCCCTTGCCCTCGCCTTCAACTTGATCACGCACGACAGGCACGGAAGTGCCGTCTTTCTTCCGTTACCCCTCCTGGCTACCTGGCTCTCCCGATGCCTCGCTCTGCGGAAGTATTTGTCAACAAAGCTAGAGCCAATGCAGCTCTCACACCCCACATCACTAGGTGGAGACCCAACGGGGTCTTCACCTCCTTACTGTCCCCACTACCGGATGAACGTATTCGCCACCCTTGACCACCTAATCTGGCGCTGCTCCACAGTTTCACTGTACCGGCCTTTCCTCACCAATGCTATGCCTCCCGATGCCTCAGAAGATGACCCTCCATTTGAAGATCGAAATTTAATAAAAGCCCTTGAGCTGTTCCGCGTAGAGAGTTGTCTGTCAAGATTAGTGTACACTGGGTCCTACTCCGGTTGCGAAAATCCCCTAATGGTAGATCTTCACCTTACCCTGACCTCCGCGGTCTGAAGGGAACCCCTGTGCAGTCTTCATGGACGCATCATCTTTTCAACTGGGCTACTCCTCCCTTCCCGTCCTTCCCCTACCCCTATTTTGGCCGCATGGCGTTCCCTCGACTAATAAAGGACTGCAACAACAACTATTGGGCCTAAGCGAACAGTGATGCCTTTAAACAGCGTAGCTGTTTAAGGTTAAGCTTGGTCCGGTGGCCCTAGCAAAAAAACGTAAAAAGAAAAAGCTTCACTGGTGCAAGGCGCCCGGCATGGCTTTAGCACAGCTGCGTGTTCACGTGTGTACGCGCCTCAATTAGGGAGCACAGAACAGCTCGTGCTATAGAAGTCGAGTTCTCGAAGCCGGTAGCGGCGTGTTCTAGCGCATGCTGACGCGATCAACTTTGAGAGAGAAGTGAAAGCCGCGCACAAAATTATCGGGGCTTGCCAGTCATGGAGAACTTTCAGCGGCGAGTTCGGGAATCCATGTGAGTTGCAACAGTCGGGTGTCAGACGAAATGAGAGATGGGACCATAAAACAAGGGCGCCACTCCCGAGAAGGGTAACTGCGCCGCTACTAGGAAACGGATGCGACGACTTCGGTTCCAATCCCGAATATCGCGCAAATGAAGCGGCGGCGAAAGATCAGCGAGTTGTGGAAGATCCGAAGTTACGAGCTTGTGCACATTGTACATACGTTATTGGCCGAGTGTTCATTGATCTTTGGGGGGCTGATGATGATTTATTGATTGATTGATTGTAGGGTTTAACGCGCCGACGAAACCCATGTGATGAGGTGCGCTGTAGTGGAGGTCTCCGGATTACTTTTGACCTCCTGGAGATCTTTAACGTGCGCCGAAATCTCGAAATCTCTGTGCTAATCAGAAAAGCTGCCGCCGCGGCCGGTAATTGAAACCGCGTCCTCGTGTTCAGAAGCACAACGTATTAGCCACTGAGCCACCGCGGCGGGTGGGCTGATGACGACATCACGCAGAAAACTTAACCGAGACCCGACGCATAACCACGCAGAAATCTTCGCTGGGTCTCCCAGCATAATCACGCATAAACCTAGCCGAACCCCGAATAAGCTATGTGGAGCTTCCAGCTACGCTGTTTCACGAGGCATGTACCACAAGCGCATAGGCTTGTGGTCCATGCCAGTGGGTCCGTGCTAGTGGGAATACGAAGTGACGAATGGTCCTCCTGTATTGGTTTTGAATCGAAGCGAATACTTTGGAATACTGACGAATAGTTTTGGGATCAAGAATACAGTTAAGATGAAATTAACAATTTCACTTGACAATTTGACTGTTGGGCTGACCTGAAAGGCTCGTATAGACTTTTTGTGGTATAAAACAAACATGGCAACTTCCTCAAATAAACATGTGTGAGCTGACGGCGTGGAGGCAACTTCTTTCTCTAAAACGCGATTGGGTAGTATTCGAGCCATATTACTAATAATATGCTTAATATAAAGATACAAATCAGTTCTGTTACGGATTACTACTTTTCTAGTACTAATTGCCCTATCAATTTTTAGCTCAGTCAGGTAGGTTCAACACCTTGTCTTCTGGCACACAGGGCACACAAAGGTGCCTGCGGCTCGCAGATAAAAAGGCCCGAAGAATGCTTGGATGGTCATCTACCTCTCATGGACGATCAGCTGTGAACACATGTGAGGAATTTAGCCCAAAAAACTGAGTAAATTTCAGTGTCGCTAACATTCGAAATAGAGGCCCCCTGAATGCAACGCGTGCACGCAAATCTAGAACCACTAAAGCTCAATGTCTTCAGTCACATGGGATGGCACGTTCGTTAATCTCTACATCGTAAGGAGCGCTAGGTGGCAATGTAACTGCATTAATATTGTTGCAGGCATAAAATGTAGCACTGTTGTTGTGTAACAACAACAGCGAAGCAAAATGCACCCCCTATTGTAAAAGGCGACTGCCTAACGTGGCTCGTCCTGCAAGAATCACGCGTACGGGTAGCAACTATGGTAACAAATATTTTCTTGGATGAGATGTCAGTATGTCCTCCCACAATACTTGTGTACCCACTCAGGTGCATTTCCCAGTGACGGTAAACGCTACGGTTCATGGCCGGTTCATTATTACCACAGTCTGCGCCGTCATTGTAGCCACCCACAATTCTTACATACCAATTCGACGACGAATTGGCTAGTGGTGGTGACATCTCCCACTAGAAGCTGTGGTACTGCTTCTTGAGGACGTGCTCCTAGCTGGAAATAGCGCAATGGTTCTATCCCTACCTTTGTTTTTAGATACAAAGCATTCTACCACTTTTAAGGATTAGCGCCAGTAGCGTGTGTGCGTACGTATATGTGCGCTCGCTTGTGCGTATGTGTTTGCCAGTGTGTCTGAATGTTTGCGCGTCTGGCACTTCCGTGTGTGTGCTTGTGTTTTTGTGTGTCGGATGGTGTGCGGGCATGATTGTGCGTACACGAGTTGACTGCTGTCTGAAAGTGTACATGTGTGTGCCTACATTTATGTGCGTGCAGTTCGGTGTGTGCACTTCATTTTGTGTTTCAGTGTTTGCATATCCATCTTTACGGCGTGTGCGTGCTTGCGTGTGTGAGTTTCTTTGTGTGAGTTGGTAGATGCGTGTGCGGGCCTGCCGTTCAGTGCTTGTTTGTAGGTGTGTCTGCGTTCGTGCAGGTCTCTGTGCAGGCGTTTGTGAATGTGTGGGCGGTCATTTGTGTATGTGTCTGCGTGTGCGCGTACGCCTGTGTGTGTAAGTGTTTGCGAGGTTATGTGCTGTTGTTTGTACGAGCGGGCTTGTCTTGCGGGTAAGCGTTTTCCTGGGTGTGAAAGTGTGTGCGCTCGCTCATGTGTTTGTATGCGTATGTAAATGAGGGAGACCACGCTTTGTTGTTCGTGTGTTTGAGTGCGCGCTTGTTTGTGGGCTTTCAAATGTGCGCATGTGGGTTTGCAAGCGTTTTAAGGTTCGTGTATGCCTGTGTTCGCAAATGTTCTAATGTTTGTGGGCGCAATTTGAGCTTGAAGTGTATGTGGATGTGTGAAGGCGTCTGATTATGAGCGCGCTTGTTTGGGTTACAATGTGTGTGCAAGTTTGCGTGCGTGAGAGAGCTTGTGTGTATGTTATTCTGTGTGCGTGTCAGTCTACCTGCGTGCGCCCTCACGCATTTGTGTTGGCGTGTCATTGAAGTTTAGTGTCTGCCTGGGCGCTTGTATCTGCACCGACGTTTTTGCGTTGGTGTAGAGCTCTTGGCGCGCGACCGCATGTGTATGTCTGCGCGTGTCTGTAGGTGCGGGTATGAGCGCGTTTGTGTGGGTATGTGTTTGCATGGTTGGGAAAATTTGACTTTGTGCGCTTTTTGTGTGTATGTGCGCGTGTGTGTGCACACGTGTATGTATGTGTTTGCGTGTGTGTGCATGAGTGCTTGCGTGTCTGTTTTTTGCATGTGCGGCTATGCGCTTGTGTGTGAATATGTCGCTTTGTGCGTGCATGTATTTGTATGAGCATTTGTGCGTGCCTGTTTTAGCGCGTGTGTGCAGTTGCATGTATGCGCGTGCATGAGTGCTCAGGTGTATTTGATTGAATATTTGGAGATCTTGTGTGCGCGTGTGTGCGTGCGTGTGTGCGTGTGCGTGCGTGTGTGTGCGTGTGGGTGTGTGCGTGCGTGTGTGCGTGCGTGCGTGTGCGTGTGTGTGTGTGGTATGTGTGTGTGTGTGTGTGTGTGTGTGTGTGTGTGTGTGTGTGCGTGTTTTGTGCTGCGTTGTGTGTGTCAGCACATAGGCCAGAGTGGCCAAATGGTAATCAAATCAGCTTAAAAATATTGTTTAAGACACGGAAGCACAGAATGTGCTTATCGGTACTAACTGCTGCAGGGATTGTCAGTTGTGTGGAGTAGTTAGATGGGCTAATGTTTGGAGGCGCTTCATAAAAGTGAGCTGCACGACTCATGGCATGGGATAGAGAACACACTTTGTTCGTGCAAAAAGGGTCAGGTTAATCAGGCGCAGCTGCTCTTCCCGGTCAAGGGTAGTCAGGGTTGCATTCCAGATCTCACGTGATGTGTGAGCTCTCCGGGCTTCACCCCTACATTCCCATGTTATACGGCTTAACGTTGTAATCTTGTCGCAATGTGGACATTCTGATCTCTAATATCGGGGTAGATGAGGCTGAAGCTCTGTACAGGATAGAATATTTGTAATCTCCTGTATAGTTGTGTGCCGGAGATCACCTCCCGAGAGCTGGGTTACCTTCGTCCTTTTAGTGACGTGGGCCACCCAAACCGCTCAGCAGAGGCGCTCATGGGGCCCACACCAGTGTGAGAAGAGAAATGGAAGCCTCCAGCCGCTAGAGTGACCGAAGCGGCATTTGCCATTTTAAAAGATTCCGATCGCATGCACACAGTGTGGGATCCCGTCTAGTTTCTCTCACCACATCTTTCACGCTAAAGTATTGTCCTTGAACAGACTCATGCAGTTTCTTCTTGACAACAGACCTTCTCTCTTAACAATTTAAACTCTGTCTTTCCATTTCACCCCCACTCAGGAATCTTCTCAATCAGTTCTTCATCACTCACCACCTGAAACAAGGCATTAAGCTCACTCCCCATGTCTTTGAACCAAGCGGAAACGCATTTTGGTGTTTGGGGCAACGAGATTGCGGAGATATCGCGCGCACTGCTGCTGCGCGAGCGCAGGAAGTGTGAGGAATATATTGAAACATATGCTGCGGTCATGGCTAGCGATGATTGCTTACCTTGTGTGGCACGAGACGTGGTCTACCAACTCCTGTTATATCGGACGTTGTAAATGTGCATTTTTTTCACACATTTCAGGAAGATCACCTACATTGTAACCAGACATGGCCCATTCCCTCACAATTTACCCCATCACGAACTTACATCTCAGAGCTCGTCCACCCGTGGTGCCACCGGAAATTTAGTATATCACTGTTTTTTTTATAAGTT
This sequence comes from Haemaphysalis longicornis, assembly GCA_013339765.2. Classification (NCBI taxonomy): domain Eukaryota; kingdom Metazoa; phylum Arthropoda; class Arachnida; order Ixodida; family Ixodidae; genus Haemaphysalis; species Haemaphysalis longicornis. The sequence goes on from CM023453.1 coordinate 74,159,142, forward strand.
CAACGACTGAATTGCCTGATTCGGCCGACGCTTTACCCGCCAAGCCTTCGAAATATATGAGATAATATGACGTCACATTCCCGGAGTGGGGAGGTGTTATGCGAATCTGATACAAGTGACCTTTTATCCGTGCTTTATTGTCGATTAGTGCAAGCCCATGCATCCTTGAGCATCGTGGGGCTGCCAGAAATGTATGCAGTTTGGTGCGCGTGTGCTTTCTTCTTCGAGTTTCTTTCTGCGCGTGCCTGACACCAAGCCCATGTCTTCTCCGGAGACGCTTTTGCTCTGAAATTCAGCCACTTCTCATGCGCGGTTTCTGTTGGTTCTTAAAGCAAAGCTGAAAATGTATAATCCAACTGTTTTCGCGATAGTGTGGACACTTTAAAAGTGGCCTCAATATCTACGATAAGACTGTAAAAAAACGCTCGTCCGCTCATTCGCTCATTGTTTGGTCGCCCATTCACTCGTTCGTTCGTAGTCCGTTCGTTCGTTAGTTCGTTCGTTCATTATTTCGTTCGCTTGCTTGTTTGTTCTTTTGTTCGCTCTATCGCCCACTCGTTGACGCGTTCGTTTCCTCACTCTACAGTTCATTTATTCCTTCGTTCGATCGATCGCTCGCACACTTGGTTGGTCATTTGTTCGTATGCCCGTTCTCCTGCTCGCTGGCCCTTTGGTTTGTTGGTTTCTCTATCGTTCATTCGTTTGTGCTTGGTTGTAATTCTCTCCGCTCTCCTTTTAACTCGACAAATTGCAGATATTCGTTGCGAAATTCACTTCTGTGTCGCAGTAATTGGGAGCCTGCGTGTAGCCTCGACTTCCGAACCCCGGGTCGTCGAAGTTTGCTACTGTGCAAGTAGCGTATGCCCCCTGCTATGGTGCTGTGCCCCTATTCTCCACCACGAGCTGATAAGTCTTACGCCAGTTGATTGAAGATTTTCTACCCAGTTTAAATGACGTCAAGGAACAGCTAGTCACAGCACGACTGCCGTGAAAACCGTGTGCCTTCGCTCACAATTACTGCTCTTTGGTAAACACTTCGACGAATTTAAATGTTTAAAGTGAGTTCTTCTCTTATTGTATGCTTCCTAGCGCTGCGCTTGTCATTTTGTGCTGTTGTACTTCCGTTTTTGCTAGTGAACCCCCCAAAAGGGCATTTTGTAACCGTGGCTTATATACGGGATTGTGAACTGTGGCCAGCCACAACGTCCACGTTGGCCGAAAATACTGCAAGTGGATTGTATTTTATTTTGCGATTTGGTATTTCTCCCCAATTTTTTTTTAAATGTAGCCATATTTGTTTTTTTATATTGGCTGTTCCTGCCATACCTTTGCTTGAGCGATATTGCTCCACACGTAATTTTTTATTTTGTATTAAGGAACGGTAAGGCGGAAGTTTGAAAGGAATCAAAAGGATAGAAAGAATCGCGAGGAAGGTGAGAGGTACGAGGTGGAGGGGAAATCTGGGAGTGATTTCTGGATCGGGAGATCAGTATGAATACGAGGGAGGTAGTAAGCGGTCTGAGATGAGGGAAAGCGGGTAACAGAAGTAATTTTACAGCAAAACTCTGTCACCCAAATCAGTGTAGTGCCCTCAATCTGCACGCTGTTCCTACTAAAACTGCTGAGAAGCTGCCTTTTCTGATGATATGGACAGCTATGTTGCGCCTCACTCATTGAAAGACATTTATCGTAAGAATCACTGCACATTGGACACCCCGAAAACTGAGCTAGTAGAGCCAATACTCTTCCACTATTCATCTAGTCATGTGCCTGAGTTTCACCTTCGTGCACCGCCATTCAACGCCGGAAACACCAGGAACAAGTACTGTTGTCTTTAAATTCAATTGGAAATGGGCTCAAGGGAAACAAAATCCTAGTCTCCCACGTCTCGCAGGGGGGAAAACGTGCACTTATTCACTTCTTCCGCTTGCAAATAATTTGCTCTGGTAGTCAAAAGGCGAAGTGAAAAGGTTTAGTTATACATAATTGTACAGCAATCCCCAGCGTTACGGCGATTCGCATGTAGATACTAATAAATTCGCCTGAATGTAAACACAATACAGTGAAACGCCGCTACAACGAACGCTTCTACTACGAAAAAGCCTGTACAACGAAGCATGACACAAGGCCTGGCTAGATTCCTGTTTCCTGTGCCGTTTTATAGATATGGTTATAAACGGAGCATCGGTAATTACAGACCTATTTCGCAAACTTCTTATTCATGCAAAATAATAGAACATGCATTATCTTGAAAGCAGGGTGTCGAACCGGAACCGAACCGAACCGAAAACCGGAACTGAACCGGTATTTTTGCCGGAACTGTACTCGAACCCGAACCGTTATTTCTTGAGCAGGCAGAACCCGAACCGGAACTGAACCGAAAAAAGAAATAACGATTACTGGCTCATGCCGAAACGGTTCGAGCCCCCGTTTTTATTGCACAGTCAGTGCAATTCAGGCCTTTTTTTTTTTCTTCCACGTACCATTAACTTCGTTCCCGCTCGCGCTCTTTCTCCTCCAGACAACTGAACACTATCACGCTCTATGTAACAACAGGGGAAATGAATGAGCACCAATGTAGCAATGGCCTGTTGCTGCTGGAAGTTTGAGCGCAGTGCAAGCTCACCAAACGAAATGTCATTCTCGGCAGCTTGCAGGGGATATAAAATGAATTTGCCCTTCCCTAGCTGCGACTTTATTGGAACAATCAGGCTGCAGGAGTGCTCCACTGCGCAACAGCGAAAGCCCACACCCGATGTGTGCAAACGTTTTGCATTTCGTAATTTGCGCAGAAGGTTCGAAACCTGCAAATTGTTAATACTTGACAAGTGTGACCTCAGGAGCTGCTCTGTGGCTAAGCCGTTTGCTGCTGATGCAGTTTTATCTCTTTCAGGTCTGCTTTTTTTAGAAGGTGCACTTGTACTGACTGCCCAACTCGCTACGTTACTTCTACTGCTACTCGTTCCGGAGGGGAGTACTGCTGTGGACGAATTAAAGAGCGTCTACCCAAAAAAGTCCCATCTCATGCTCCGCGCGTCAAATTTCCCTTTCATTTTGTATCTGCATATTCTGTCATGAGATTCCACAATGTAGCACACGCAACAATGGCTGGGTGTCAGGCGGTACGATGGCATAATAATTGTAATGCACACATCCGGTATAGCTATCGCAAAAGGAATTGCAGTGGTGAGAGCAATAATGCAGTGACTGAGAGTTAAAGGGACAGACAACCGATTTTTGTCGCGTATATGTTCTCTAGCTCATATGAAAGCCAGTGTTTTATATAGACCGGCAACCATAAGCAATGTCTAAACAAATTGGCGGAAATAATTTTAATTTGGCAGCAAACTTCCTGAAATCGGAAGGGTGGCGGTTCGTAGTGTCGAAACTTGACACTACATTATGTGTCCCTGTCACGTGAGCTGCAAACCTAGGAGCTACTGTAACTGCTGAAACGTTTATTTACGTATTGAAAACATTTTAACACAAGTATTTGTGCAAGGTTAAATTGTATATGTACTTCTAAACATTATTCTGAAATTTTTAAAGACACGCCGCCCGCCATCGCTGGGTGGCTCTCAGTGTGGCTAACTGAGCCTCCATGCCCAGAATCAACGGCAGCGTTCAGTAAACAGACCCAGTAAATTAGCTTTGACGATTCTGCCTGAGTCAGGGGCGTTTTTTCTGCTACAATGTTTGATTCCAACTTGCAAATACGCCAACGGCAGCTTAAAAAAAAAAAGAAACGCCGCGCCCGGGGAGAATCGAACTTCCCACCACCACAACGTGAAGCCAAATTCTATCTATCGTCTATCCCAACAGATGGCGTATTCGTGCAAAATAGACCGTTGTATTACAAAAACACATAAATGAACAGGAAAGCCTGCGATTCAAACTTTTTTAGCTGGGACAAGTTTTTCAATATCGGTTTTCATTTCGCATACAGACAAAAGTATGTTGCCGAGCTACTCTATGTCATGGTTGCCAGCATTATTTTTGGGAGGGACACATACGACTCGTAGATCTAAAAATTTCGATTCAAAAAGTTCTAGGGCGTTATCAGCAAAACCCGTTTCTCATCAAGGGGCTTTAAGTCATGCCCTTTCATTTGGGATAGAGAATATATACTCGACAAAAATTGGTTGTCTGTCCCTTTGACTAATGCTTACTTTTAACAAAAGTGCGGCTAACCCATTCGATAAGGTGACAGATAACAAATTATTGAGGGTGACCAAATAATCTAATTCACTGGTAGTATTTATGTGCCTGTTGTAGGATTTTTCTGTCTCGTTACAAATATAACAAATGTGCACCATTGGTATTAGGCACTGGTATTTGAACGCGCTAGTACGCAGGCCTAAATTTAAGGCTTCAAGGTTAGCGTGATGGGTGATTCCATAGCGACGATTGCGATTTCAACAAAAAAGGAAAGGGCAGAAAATATATCCCACTGTCATATCTCTTGGCGGTGGATTTATGAATAGTCGCTAGGACAACATAAAGTCAGGTGAAGAAAGTAGGTGGTAAATCGTCGCCACTTCATGTTTTTCAAATATCTCGTAATAGTTTAAAGTTTGCTTTGCAATGGCCCCAGTGCCCTTGGGGAACAGCAGTATTTTTAATTTTTGTTTGAATTTTGATTTGACTGTCGTTTTAAACTACTACATGTTTCTTTTTCTAATTTTGGAGATAATTCAACTCACCGAACCGGTTCGCGAACCGGTTCAAGCTCCCGAACCGGTTCGCGAAGCGGTTGGGTACGTGAGTTTGTCGAACCGGAACTGAACCGGAACGAAATGATTGTGCCTGAACCAGAACCGTAACCGAACCGGTATTGTTTTCGGTTCGACGCACTGCTTGAAAGTAATAAAATTTTGTTTAACACGCAAAACGGTTTCACGCGCAGTTTCAACGCACTAACCTAATTAGCGGAGTTTTCTCATGATATATTCCATAGTTTAGACACGGGTACCCAGGTTGATGCCATTTCATAAAATTTTCTAAAGCATTTCACGTGGTTTCTCAAACCAAATTGTTCGTAAAATGAAACGCTATTCTTAAAAATCCGCGACTGGTTGGTTGGATATCTATAGCTTCCTCACGCAACGCACATGGTTTTTATCATTCAACAATGTTTCCTCGTCCGTAGTACCGGTTTCATCAGGTCTTTCAAAGGGGTCGGTGCTGAGTTCTTTGCTTTTCCTTCTCTACAGTAAAGACTTGCCCATTTCTTTAAATCGAAGATTCGGCTTTAGGCGGACGACTGTGTAATATATTCGAAGATTTCCTGGTTTCAAGACAACTTAGCTTTGCAAGAATCATTTTCCCATTTTTGTTCATGGTCGGAAACATAACTAACGAAAATTAAATTTTGTAAAACCGTGACTATTAGGTTTACAAATAGTACATCTCCCTCCATTTTCGGCAACAGATTTCACGCACAGTCACTCGATACCATAGATGAATACAAATATATTGGAGTTACATTTCCGTCAAATTTGTCTTGGTCAAAGCCTATCAATTCTATCATAAACAGAGCACTTAAAGAATTGGCTACCTTCGATGCACACTGGCTGAAGCAGCCAGGAAACAAAGCTGATTGCATACAAGTCGCTAAGACGCCCCGTACTCGAATACGCTTCGCCAGTTTGGAACCCCTACAAGCAATGTCAAAATAACCAGATTGAATCTGTACAAAAGAAAGCGGTTCGCTTTTTCTGTCGTCGCTTTGATTCGTAATGATCACCTACTAATGCACTTCATTTCTTAGGGCTAACACCTCTAGCTGTGCGTCACAATACCGAACCACTGAAGTTTCTTTATCGTGTTCTCAACTCACATCGTCGCCTTTCTGATAATAATTACGTCATTCTCGGGGAACCGACTAGTGTGCGTAGTTGTCACTCCCTCGACGTTACCCCGTATTGTGCCCGCACTAATATTTTTAAGTACAGTATACTCCCCTATACTATAGAAAAATGGAATTTTCTCCCAAGCTCAACCCGCTCTCTGCCCTTTGATGAATTTGTGTACGAATTTGAGAGTCATTGAATATTATTGTATAAAACTGTTTGTGAGCTCACCTTGTTTTCTGATGCATTTTACCTCACCCAACCACTCCTTCGGTAAGCAGCTTGTGCTGCAGTATAAATAAATAAATAAATAAATAAATAAATAAATAAATAAATAAATAAATAAATAAATAAATAAATAAATAAATAATAAATAAATAATAAATAAATAAATAAATAAATAAATAAATAAATAAATAAATAAACGGTATTTATTGGGACGATAGAAAGGGGGGCGACGATGAGCGGGGCCAAACCAAGCGGTCATTTCAGCCGGTCCGAACAGGACGAGCATGAGACAAGCTGGTGCGATAGGGGCGTGTGACCGAAACTGGACCGTGATAGTGTCCTGACCCTGGTGCATGCCCACAGACGGAAGATTGTCCGTTGCACTGTCCCCACACTGGCGCATACCCCAAACAGGAGATTGTCCGTTGCATTACCTCGGTGACCATCTTCTTCACAAAATAAATAAATAAATAAATAAATAAATAAATAAATAAATAAATAAATAAATAAATAAATACATTGTGAACGCCCCAAAAGCGAAGACCACTACAGTAAACTTACCTGCTTGACGAAGGAATTCATGCCTTCGCTGAATTGCTGCTTGATAACGAATACGCCTGACCAGACACATGGTAACGCGCAGCTGATAAGTGTGCGGACAACCATGAGTCATCCAGTTCAACCAAGGAGCTGCAGGAATTGATAACCATATACAGTGTACAGCGCGTGTTGCAGTGAATCATCAGTTGTGGCGGCCGACGATTACGTCTCGATGGACGACCAGGTCGTGGTTTGCTGTGTTATGGCAACTGGCGACATCGTGGGTGCCATCACAGAGATAAGAGGCGCCAAAAACGATGGGGACAGGAGTGATGAAGATCTTGAGGAATAGCCAAGCGGTATGACTACCCGCGAAGCGTGTTGGGCCCTCCCACACGTCGCGCCGCAGCACGCATTGAACCTTAACGGCATGAGGTCAGCGGTGGTTGTGCATTCAGTACTTCATACTACTGTGCTCGTTTAAACCTGATGATTGTTTCTCTCAGTACGCTTATCTGCTTTATAGGGGACCAGACAAGTGCGCGATGAATATAACGAAGTGACTTGTATAACAAACAATTATCGTGATTCCACAGGCATCGTGATTCCACAGGCATCGTTACAGTCAAACCCGTTTATAGCGAATTGCAATATGCAGCGCGATTAGTTCGATATATCCAATAGTTCGATATAGCCGAACCCGCCTATAACAAACTTATCGTTACAAGTTCGCATTCCGCGGGAGCCCCCCTCCCCCTCCCGAACTCCACCATCCCCGCATGCAGACACGAGCACAGTTAAGTAGCCGTTACCATACCCAAAAAAATCCGTTTATTGCAAGTAATAAAGCTACTTTCCGCCTGAACTGCCTACTTTGCAAAAAAAAAAAAGCGGTGATTTTTGTTTTCACTTTCGTTTTGGCTGCTTCAACTAGCATAGCATTCTCTACACGAAACATTATTTGCACCAGTTCCAGTCCGCGTCCTCCAAAATCTAAGAAGCATTGGCGGAGCACATCGACTGCCGAAAGCGCTTCATTATAAGCGTCGGGCGGCTTTCACTCGCGACATCATCGGGAATGTGGGGGAGCTCTTCCCACAGTTCACCGATGTTGCTGTCTTGGTCCGGACACGCTGACTGCGCGGGTTCCGTCGAGAGTCTCGCGCGCCGGAAACAGTTACGGAAAGTGTCGGGCGTCATGTCGCCCAGTGCGAGGCGCAGTGTATAAGTAGCAACTCTTGCTCCGTGGTCGCGGCCAATCAACATCTCAATCGCTGCTCCGATACCATGCATTTCGGCGTCAATTCTAGGCGCGCAGAGTTCGATATATCGGATGTGAACTTCGTTATAAGGAATATGTTTCCCATGTATTTTCGTAACTGAATTATTTTGTTCGATATATAGCATAATTTGCTGTATCCGGGTTCGTTATAGCTTGGTTTGACTGCACAAGTGTTTGACTGTATCCTGCTACGAACTGATAAATTCACCGTTTGACTGTCGCTAGGTGCATAACCAGGGAATGTAACAACAGTGGAAAGAAGCGATCTCTTGAGAAATTGTCTGTGTATGCAGGAACTCTTCCCTAACTGTCAGATGTCGCAGCCTGATCGAAAACATTTCGCCTTTCCATTCCAGCATGACTAAATTGGACGGGCTTATTCTGGTCACGCACATGCTGGAGTACGAGTTCAAGAGGCGCTTAAAAAACCCGTTGGATTGCTATATCACAGGAGGGGCGCCATACGTGGTAAATACGACGAACTTCAACCTATTGGGCATGGTGAGCTGCATTTGTTATATGGACATTTCATGAGCGGTCTTCTTCCATTTAAGTTAAAGCAAAACAAAGCCACATAACGCGCAGCCGACGCAATTTGTCTTCTGAAAGTCAATATCAAGAAGCGCTACGTACAGCGTTTACGGTGGTCCACAGGCAGCATTTGCTGCGGCAGAGGTTCAGAAAATGTTCAGTGCAGCAGAATCGAAGTGATGCGGCCCTTTGATTCGCTCCCGTGCCTGCTAATTGGGCTTGCTAAAATATTGGGCATATATGAGCTTAGGGTAGGAGAACAAAATTGGTTCCCAGTTGTGACGCTCGTTGTGTTGGTAATTTTGGGTAAAGCTTCGGAGCTTTTGGGTTAGCGGAATAGGGAAGCAGGGGAACGTCGGGTACCACTACGTGGTCCAAAATGGCACAATAGGTGCAGTTGCGGAATTACAACTTTAACTACGTGATCGCAGCTCAGATGTCCTTGAGGAAGTCCACTCCTGATCGCGCTATATCCTATTCCGCGGCTTAAGAACACGTTTTGGGACACCTTGCGCTGTCGCAGAGGGGCTATCTCGAAGACACTTGAGGAACACTCTGAATGCTAAAAACCATGGAGGCGTTTTAGTACCCTGGTGGAATCGTAAACGCGCACGTCGAGCGACCAACGTTTGCCGACTTTGCTGCGATGTACAGTACTGGACCAGTGTTTGGTATATCCGCGCAAGCATGCACATCATCATCATCGCCTTTTCATCACTTTGGTTTTCGTTCTGTGCGTTACCTTTTTGCGTCCCTAGAGCCCGGACAGTGCTTCTTGAGTATTCAAGGCGACTGTCGATGAGTGGCACCACCACCAGCCCTGAGCCTAAAAACCTGAGCTGTTAGCAACCGTGGCAATACGTTTGAAGGTTGGGGGAAGACAGCTCAGGAGGTGGCCGTCGTATCGCTGGTCGTACCAGGCATGCAGCTCCGAGACCTTTTTGGTCACCAGGGTAGCCCCAGTAGAATGCATTTTACCAGTTCCCCACTTTTTTCTTATGGCGGGTAACAGTGCAAACTGGACGAAAACACGAAAAGGGAAAGACACCATGCCTGTTAATTTCTTGACTCTGTTTGAGCAGAATGGCTTCCGCCTCAAATTCACCACTGAGACCATGAAGGAAACATGCATCCAATTCTTGGATTTGAAAGTGAAATTTTTGCCTGACCATGTTTGCTGGATGTATGCTCCAAGGTCGGTCAAACCTTTGCTGAAGTACAGCTCAGGGTATACCAAAATAGTGAAAAACGCCCTGGTTCTTTCCTGCTTTTGTTCGGCGGTAGCCGAGTCGTGCTCCCATTTGATGGAAGAGTGCTTGACCGGTCAGGCGCAGAAACTAAAAGACACTGGCTTTCCGCAGGACATGCTCTCTTCGGCTTGCCAAAAGCTGGTTCAGAATATTAAGAAAGGTGGAAGAACCGAGGTCGCATCCGCTGAAAAAGAAAAAGAACGCAAGGAAATTGCTGCATTTCCCTACATACATGGCTTCACTCATGGCCTAAAAAAGGTTGCATCTCGCTATGGTGTAAAGGTGTTAATTTCTGCGCGCAACAAGTTGGGCCGATTGTGCGCGAAAGTCGGTCACAGCATAAACAAAAAAGAGGCCATTGCCAAGCCTGGCTGCACGGTGAAGCATACTCATAGCTATGTACTTTGTCGTACCTGCGTTGTCTATTCCATTCTTCTGCCTTGCAAGCATGTCTACGTAGGGCAGACGGGGCGCTGCCTTACCGTGCGATTATAAGTACATTACAATTCAAGCAAAGGGGCCAGAAGTTCCCACTTGTCGACACATTGCAAGCAGTGCGGTTGCACACCCCATTTTGCTGACACTTCGATTTTGTTTTCCCATGGGAACCAGACGGCCAGGAAGCTGGTCGAAGCTGCGCACATTAGTAATCGGTCGACGGAGTGTGTCGGCCATCCTTCTGTTCTTTTGCATGAAAAAGAGATTTCTTATCTGGGCATAGGGAGAAATGTAAGTTTTATATCCTGTACCACCGGTATAAGCAGTTAGGGTGTTTCTTTCTTCCTCTTTTTTCGCGCATGCCCCATGAGTATGCGACGTATGTATATAATTGTGTGTTTTTTCGAATAAAATCAGTTGTACGTCAGTGTTTGTTTGTGTCTCTCCGTTTTCGTGTCTTCGTCCAGTCTACGCTGTTACCCGCCATGGAACATTACCAACCAGCCCAGCTTACAACACTCCTGCAGTTTTTTTCTTGTGCCGTGTCGAAATTCAACCCCTTCACAAAACCTGATCGCTGTCTTAAAAGGGGCAACACCAAAGTATTGTTTCCACCTCTCCCGACCATCAATAACCGAACAACTACTCGTTTGGTAATAGAATTACTTGAAAAATCAGATCCGTTCGCTCTACAATCGGTATTTCTCGAATCCAAATTCCTGAAAGGTGTCACTGGTGAATCTTACAAATTAAAAAAAAAAAAACATCGGACTGTCGAAGTGGAAGTTACAGTCAATACCGAGTAAAAAGCCAATAAACTCCTTGCCTAAACCTGGATTGTCATCTTCACAAAAGGGTCATGCTCTACGGTGGCCGCAGCAGTCCGCAGAGTGTAATCTCTGGGCCAGATGTGATGCACGAGACTGCTTGTGATCAGCTCTAAGGCCTGAGAGATCAGCGCGTGACATTTGTTAGTCGGGTCACTACGCGAACAGGTAATAAGGAAGTTCCTACCAAGCGTATTATCCTTAATCTCAACCGGCCCGCGATCGCGGAATATTGACGCATGGTTCATACGCTGGACTGTCTGACTATACATTAGAAATATGCTCCGCCGTTCCAAAAGCCAGTGGTGCGAGCTCGGTTCCAACTCCTGCAGAGGTCAACTCACCCGTGCCGAGAGCTCACAAAATAATAATGCAAACGAAAACTGTTACACAACAAAGCTGACCAACCCCACTGCCAGGAATCGTACGCGCCATACTCTTACATCTTGATTAAAAAAATCCTCAGCATAAAAGTAACAGAGAAAATTTACTTCCCAGGGGCGCGAAAAAGGTTCGCCTCTGCGGATTGGGACGGTACGCCGACAGAGCGGCGACTGCTATCGCCCGCGACACAGCGGCAAAAAAATGGTTCCCATCTCGTCCTGCGAAACTGGATGTCCAGCGAAGCAGTTGTAAAGCACTACAAATGCTGATGGGGGAAGATATGAAATGTTTGTCGCCGTCGTCTCGGTGGGCTCGTCTCTTGTGCTATTTCTCTGGCGGGAAATGCTAGGTCCTGCCTTGTCTGACGCATGCACTCGGCGTCTTGGGCAAGAACTTTTCTATTTAGTGACACAAGTCATGACGAGCATTCAAACATAATCTGCAAAGTTAATCTTTACAACAAACACACGGTGTGAGGGGTTGGGAGCTGTGTGCTGTGTGCTGTCTGCAGGATTAGCCTCGCGCATGCACTTGCTTCTTAGGGTCTTGCTGGGTCCTGCCTAAATTTTTTGTTTACGACACGACTATTTCCTACCAACTAAAGGCTAACAGCTTCGCTGCAAAACGTACTTTATACTGCCCGCGCTTCCCTGTGAGCTGCCTTCGGCAGGCCGAACCGCCTCAAGCAACACTTGCAATGCCCGCTGTGGTTGCATTGGCTGTCACGTTTCTAGGAAGTGACGCCGCTCCTAGCGTTCGCGTTCCGCCGTCCTTAAGTTCACCTAAAGTCTCCTAGGAGCTTGACCCGGAGGAACCCACAGCGGCTTCCATCCTCGCCGCACCATCTATGCCACCCGTGGTGCTCCTAAAGCCCTCAGCGGTGGCGGTTGCAGCAGCGAGCGCAAGAATCGGGGACGGTTCAAGGAATTTGATTCATCGGAAATTCCGAGGACATCGGACGATGGCATGGACGTAGCAGATTCCCTGCTTGCATCGCAGCGCAAGGAACAGGTTTTGACGTCCCAGTTTACAGAGAGAAAAAAAAGAAAGCCATTAGAGGATCGCAGCCTGGAAAGACCACACAGCAACACACACGGCACTCGGTCTTGCTTTAAATAGAAAAAGATTATAATGCCATGGAATTTCAGGGGACTTACTAAAAAAGTAGACGAGTTACTCCACTCCAATCAGTCAAGTGGGATATTTCTGGAAAACCCGTCTCTATAGCATAGATAGAAAATGGATAGAAAATTTGGGCAAAAGTTTTGTGCGTTAGTCCGCGAACACAGCACGTCAGAAGAACATAAGACAAAACAGCTCGTGACGACAGGGGTGACGTCGATGAGGGTGGTTGCCATGTCACTGCGTAAGGGCCTCTGGCGGCTCGGCCGGGGTGGCGTAGCCGAGGCGGCGGTGGCTCGAGCACGGTTTGTGTTTGTCGGCTTGTTTGACATGGCTCGCCAATTTTTCTTGCAAATGTGGTGCGGCGAAATCATTGCTTGATTCTGAAGTGTGAACAATCCTTGCAGACCATCGACTCGAAAAACCAAAAAAGGCTTATATAACACAAGTATTTTTAGTCACGAAAAAGCCCATATAGACCCATAGTCAAAATATGTGCTAAGAACCAATATAGTCAACAGAAGCACTCTGTAGGCAACATTAAAATGGTTATAACTATTACTGATCGACCACATCGCACATAGGCTTCTGTGCGATGCTCAACGACCATAGAGCTTACGAGGGCCATTTAATTCTTTTCAGCAGTTCGCCCAGAAGTTACCATAAAGGCGGAGGGGCGAGGGGTACGGCTTGCGTCATGATGATTTAACGCTTGCCTTTCGAGCTTTCCTCCATACTCTGTGGCACCCAGCTCATATTCTGTGGGCAAATGATCACGTTGCTGTGTAGCTTGAGCAATGCAAGGGGCGCATACATGCGACCAGTTTCCACGCAAAGCGCGAGTTGCGGGCCAATGACCTCCCGAGTGGCCTTACAGAGGCTTCCTTCTGTAGAGAGGGAGCGAAGTGCGAAGGCAATTTTTGTTTGATAGCGCTGGTAACTCTGAACTCTGAATGCTTGCACCGTGTACTCGCGGGAAGCGATTTCTGGAAAGATGCCTTTTTATATTATCGGTGCAAGGTGTCGAGGTGGCCCAATTCATCAAGCCACCCTTTGAAGAATGGTGTGGGAACGAAACGAAAACCGAAATCGCAAAATCGAAATTTTTTCGACCGGAACAAGAAGGTATACGAAACGCTATTGATTTCGTTCACTATTATAACCGAAAAAGTTTGTTACGGTTTTCAGTTCGAGTGGCATTTCAGCACTCATTGCGACTTTCATGCAGTAGGGTGAAAGATTTCCTTTGTTTCACTGGCATATAAAATCGCTTTTCGTTTCGCTGGCACTATTGTTCCTTCGGCCGGATTCCTGCTGGCTTCCCTACTCTCTCCCTCCGTTACCATGTGCGCGCGATTGCCGCCCGCAGTGTGCTGTGAAGCAGACGTCAAGGCCGTGTTTACCCATTGTTTAAAAATTACATTCGCTCTTGTTTTTACTCTCTAATTGTTTTTCGATGGATTTATTCATTGATTTTTTGGTATATCCTATATTCTCCCAAGGAATTGTTTAAGGGGGTGATATACATGAAGAAACGCCAAAATTCGGAAACACAACCCAATATTAAGGAAGAAAAGAAAAGAAAATGCAATGCTTGGCGTTGCTGCCGCAGCAAACGCGGATTGCGGCGAAACTGGCATATTAAAGCGGCACACTCAATAAAAACAGGCACATTTCATGCTGCGCGTATGCGCAGGCGCTGCCAGAGCGCAGCGGAAACTAAATTCTCGATTCTTTTGCGGGCTACCACTAACCGTTATGTACCGTTATGAACCATTATTTCTTTCGTTCCGGAGCTGAACCGGAATGAAACTTTTATTTACGGAATGAAAGAGAAAACGGAACGAAAAACATTTTCTTTGGGCACCCTGCTTTTAAGGCTCATATTGAAGGCGCCTTTCAAACTATTGACTCCGACAATAAGAAAGAGGGTCTACAAAATGCTTTCCGCGAGGTGTGCCCGAGGCTGCAAAACGAGACGCGTACAGGAAGGCCCGAGAACTAGAAGACGTCATCTCTTGTTTCCCGGTTCTTGTGTCATTGCTGAATGACCATGTCATTGCCCATTCAACATTCAACATTAAACATTGTTGAATGGGCTGGGAGCATAATCACCCCCTTCGCCTTCCCGTGCCAGTACGAAGTAATGCGAACCTGGGCCATTTTTAATTATTTCATTTCAAAATAGCCACCTAGAGCAATACTGGTGTTGAGGAAAAAGACCATGACATGCAAGCTTCGTGCGTAGTTTCGGCGTTCACGAGAAAACGCGCTCCTCGTAGTGTTTGAAATGGTTTTAATAGTTGCCGTTACCAGTAAGTAATTCGAGTTTGCAGTTATTTTTTTTCATTAGAGAAATGAGTATCGTATCTGGGTGTTTATATGCCAATTCTGATACAGCCTGGTTGGTGCGACCTTCACAAACGTAGCTTGAATCCAAACTATGCCTGACCATTCCTGTTTTATCCCCTCTTCTCGACTAGGAAAAAATTTTCAAGCTGTTTCACAGCAACTTCTCCCACCTCTACGACGTCCCGTATTTGGCTGTGTCGGTGTCCCTCTGCACGAGAATCTACAAGGGTGCCGGAGGCCAATCAGCTACTCCAACCATTGACCAAGAGTGCGTTGATTCCAAAAAAGTCCCCAACACAACGGCAGCGGTAAGTTCCCGCTTACCTGGCCAATCGATCGGCCACGAACGTCGTGCTCACATTGCCGTGTGGTGAAGCGCTCTGACGTTTGTTGAACTTCGCGAGGAGAGCCATAGTGCATGTCTGCAGATGATTTTTGACCCCTTAGGCCGAAATTTAGACGGGCGGGTCTTGTCGTTCATATCCTCCATCACTAAAATGGCAGCTCCGCAGGAACCATCCGCACGTTCTTTGGTTTAGCAGCCCAATCAAAGTCTTTGCCGCTGAGCCACCGCAAAGGATCCCAATTGAAGTTACTGAATGTCGTCTGAGTGATGCGATAGGGCTGTTCTTCATACAGATGATTTTTGTATCCGTATGCTTTCTCGCTAATATTGCCTGTACACAGGTGGCCGTAGACCGCCACCCCACCTCCGCGGCTTACTTGAAAGAGCCGAAACCTTCGGCATTAACACGAAGATGCAGGATAAATAATCAACGGGTAAGTTTTAACAACCATTAGCCCTGCAGATGCCGCGATTAACCTAGGATAGAAGAGCCCTAAATTGGCTTCCAACGGCGCCCCTTTCAATCGCGCAATCGCCAGAGTACCCCTTCACGAAAACGTATACCAAATATCACATCTCTGCGTAAAGCAGGGGCCCACAAACATGCAAAAAAGAACTCCCTTCTTTCCTGGTTTACCTACCGATCCTCGTCGCCGTTCTGCCTAAATCTGACTGTAAATTTTTGCTCTGACGAGACACTGTGGCGTATAAAGCAATGAGCAGTATGGCGCTGCTGTGGTGGGCCCTTTAAAATCCTGTACCCGGCTCAGGGGAAACGCAGGGAAAGGTTTCGACGGTTCCGGCGAGCGGCCCTGCAGCACCGGCGAGGGAGGAGGAGGAACTTTATTGCTGGCAAAAAATTGATCTTCGTCTTCCCAAGTGAGAGCAGCTCTCATCCTAGTGCCCCTGCAGCTTTGACTGTCGCCCTGGCCCTCTCGACCAGTCTGCACTGAACGTCCAGGGCCGAGGTGGACGGCACCGCTTCCCAATATTAAGTCGTTGGAGTGCCATTCAAGGGAAAGAGTAGATTTTTCTCGCCTGCATAGTGGGCATTGATTTGATTTAATGGGTAGACCGCAGGCTGTATCGATTGCAGGAGGCTGAGATGTGGGTACGTGTTTGTCTGCAGTAGACGCCATTCTACTGTCGCCTCTTTGGCTAGGCCTTTGTGCGGCGGAAGAAGAGAGCGGCGACTTAAACGTTGATGTAGCAGAACGTGATGGTATGTCAGGGAACTGTGGACTGGTCGCCATGTAGTGGCGGGACCCGGATAGTCATTACTCGGGCTGATGCATGTGCTAATTCATTCCCGTCCAGGGCACTGTGTCCTGGTGTCCAGATTACTAAGGTTCTTGGGAGCTGACTGGGCGAATGTTTGCTCACTATTTGATGAGCGATTTTAGATATTCAGTCTTTGCTGAAGCTGCGACAGGCTGCTTGTGAGTTGGATACTGCTGTTAAGTGTTTGGCTCGCAGGGCTGACGTGATGGCTAGCGCTTCTAGAGGACGGGGTGTATTCACTGTCACAGTTGTTCGTTTTCGCATGTCCCCATCAATAACGCTGATGACCATAGCTGGCCTCCCTGGATATCTGGATGCGTCGGTTGACCGCACGTCCTTGGACTTTTGCAATTTGATTTTGAGAGCACGGGCGCGGGCTTCTCGTCTCCCCTGGTTGTATTCAGGGTGCATGTCTTTAGGTATAGGTCTTATGTGAATTTTGTGGCGAAACATATGTGGGAGTGTCATCGTGTGTATGGCCCGAGGTTCTTGTTGCGCGCCCTAGCCGTTCGAGAACCTGCCCGCCCGTTAATGTCAGCCGGAGGCTTTCTCGTTGGCTGAAGAGGTGTGCAGCAACGTGTTCTTGTTGTACCATGTTGTGAATGCCCATAGCCAGTAGCTTCTGCGTCGAGGTAGTGGGTGGAAGATTGAGGGCTTTCTTGCAGGCTTGCCGGACGAGGGATTCTAATTGCTCCTTGTTGTCGCCTGTTGATTGTGATGTATATTACAGTGTAAGTTACCCGGTTCATGACGGGTGCTTGTACCAGACTGGTGGTGTCTTCTTTAGGCCATGGCACGTGTTGGTGTTTCGGCTTATAATTCGGATGACTTGGTTTGTGGTGTACGCGAGTCGTTGAAGTGCGTGCGAATCACCGCCGTCTTGTTGAAATACTGTCGAGGATTCTGATGGTCTGTACTTGTGGAATATCTTGGCGGTCCAATGTGAGGGAGATATGAGGTGGGTCGTACAGAATTTTTCCGTATTTTCTCTTCATAAAGACCGGCGGCCCGCCGTATCTTATTAGGGACGAATGTCGATTGTCGCAATTCGTCATATGAGCTTAGCTGAGTTTGTAGATGTATGAAGTCGTTTACAAGACACACGGAGCGTCTCCTCAGGCAGAAACGCCGCTACACTCACGACCGCGGCAAGCATCTGCTTACACGGTCGACAAGGAGCTCACTCTGCGGTGTATGCACGATACGGCATACACCGCAACAGCTCAACCTTGTCACCGAGCGCCAGAGCGGGACTGTTTTGAAATCATCATCATACTGATCATCGTAAGCTTGGTTGTATCGACTCCAGGGAGAAAGCTTCTCCCAAATATCTTTGAAGCTGTAAATCAGTTTATAAATGCGCGAAAGGGGGTGATAGTGCAGTAAGAAATTGCGCGGGTGATTGTCGTCGGCGCGGCTCCGTAAAGCGGTGACGGAATAACTCATGCGATGCTAAGCCTTTTCTGTCGACCTCGGGGGCACCTGTACGCCGCGACAGCAACGCATGCAGAAACGCTAGCGGGCGGCTACTCGTCGGTCGAAATCTTCAGTCACTGCCGTGAGCGAGCATGTTGTGTTTGCGATCCTTCTAGCTGGCCTTCGAACAGTCGTTTTCAGTATTCTAAAACTGACTTCCTGACGTGAGCTCTGCCGACCCGACGAGCACGGCCGTGCGGGTGTTCGAGTGGGACGACTGCCGACCGGTCCCGTTCAACCGTAGAAGGCTTAGCATGCGCATGCTGCTAAAAAAGAGGCGTGGCGTACAGCCGATCGGAGCCAATGGCTGCGAGCATCTAGAAGCTGCAAAAGCATGGTCCTGCTAGGCGGTCTTGCTCCGGGTCATAGCTTCCGAGTACTTTGGAGGAGCGATGAGAGGGCGAAAGTTCTAGGCCTTATTGCTGGCCCTTTTTATTGAACGATAACTCGGCTAATACTTAACGCTTTAAAACCATTTTTGCGGCAGGACGTTCTTTGGATAAAAACCCCAGCTGATTGCGGACGTAAAATCGCAACCTTTTGAATCCTTTTAAGAACGGCGTGCTCTACGTGAATGCGTGCAGAAAATGGCGAGGTGAGGAGGGTGTGCTCGCAAAGCTGATACAGACCTCAGTGTGCGAGGAACTCAGTTTTTCTGTTTTCCCGGGAGCTTATATTTGTCGTTTTTCTTCGCGTTGTCATTCAGACGGCTGCATATTTCGAGGAATAAGCTGCTATTACCGCGTGCACTCTCTTTGCTAATGCGAAAGCATTAAATACTCAAAGCGAAAATGGGGCTTCCGCCGTCGGCTTGAATCTGTGCTGGTCCGAGGAGAGGCTGAGAGTGCAAACAGCCTAAAAGCAAAAAAAAAAAAAAAAGAAAATAAGCGATTCTGTGAATTGAACTCGCGTCCTATCCAATGCGAGTTCACCACGCATCCAATGCACCGCCACGGAGCCCTTTGCTCAGGCAAACAAGGGGGGAACACAATGAATGCGTTGTGGCCTTCGACTTGGCCGCATGTGATAGGGACTCGTATTGTGGCATGCAGGAGTAATTTTTGATTCCTAATTACAGAAGTATCAAAGCCTTTTTACGATAATACCTAATATGAAGGGTTTACTAGCCAAATAGAAGAAAGAAAAAAGAAGTTCTACTTCCTGGGTACGCGCCAATACCCTAGCAAAAAATAAAACCTAAAGAAAAGGAAACCGAGGCAAAGTGAGAAGAACGGTGAAAATGGTAACTAGGCGACACAATCGCACCTATGAGGGCCCGCAAGAATGTTTTGAGTATGCCAATTACGCAAGTAGGGAAGTAAGCTCACGCTGAGAGCATATACATAGGCAGGGCTAATCAAGGCGATTGGTCAAACCTTTCACTCATAGTAACAGAGATAATAAGGGAACTATGCAAAGTGAAAAGAATGACAAGTACGATAATCAGAGGACACAGTCACCCCCCTGAAGGAGCACAGGAGTAATTATAACAGGCTTTTTCGGAAAGCAGCCAAGCACATGGAGCCATTACCGTATATGTGTTACCGAAAATGATGATTGGCTAATCCTGTTAGTCTTAGCACGAGCGGAGGGGAAAGCTCGAAGAGGGGAATGATGATGGTAATGAGAAGACAATCGCACTACATGAAACGTTTCTGCATATGTCGCTTCTGTCTGTGCTGCGATAAACTCAAAAGCGTCTACACCACCCGCAGCTGTTAGACGTCGTCCCGTATGTAATTACCCCACAGAATAACACGTAACGCAGCACGACACTGCTACACTGAGACGAAAGAGGCTTGCGGTCTGTGCAGCTAATACTAACGCCTTCGAAATTTTAGAGCTCGCCGAGGGGATGTGAATAATGGAGTCCACTGTACCTTGTCAATCATCACGTAACGGCTACGTGCAGTTTTTTCGGTGCAAGGTGCGCACCGAGCATTTTAGACTTCGCTACCTGCTCATACCTGGAGGGGCAGCAAGTTTCAATTCCCTTAAACAAAAACGAGCTTCCTTGGCCTTAAGCAAGATGTCCTCAAACAAGGTAAAAGAATGTTTGTACCAGCAGAATTCAAGACTAGCTTTTTTAAACCACATACCTAGCTACTCTCAACATGGCCAGATGAGAGTGGGCTAATAAGAATTATAAGCTGTGTTTTTTAATTTCTACTTGGGAGTATTCCTTGCTTACCTTGTTAAAATTTTCTTTGGTTTTCTTCTTTCATTTTCCATTTACTTTTTGTAAGGTTTTGACGGCTCCATTGACCTCTTTCGGGCGTCCCCCTCCTGTCCCCGAAATGAGAACCTGCGTGTAGTACCAACTGTAGCCAAACCATGAAAACGAAACCGTAGAACGAAAACACTGATGATCTTCTCAAGTGGTTGAAATGTACGTAGGCATATTAAAAACTTGCGGATTTGTTGGTGAAAACCTTTAAATCAAGAGCACCCCACGCGCCCACGTTCTTTCCTCATTCTGATTCCCGGTCCTTAATATGACGGCGCACCTCTCTTGCCTTACTATTTCAGTTCTGCAATGACGGAATCTACCACCAGCCACAGACCAATGGCCAGCAGATCACAGCATACAATCCGCTCTACTCAGACAACAGTTTGTTGGCCACTTACGACACCAACGACACCATTACAACAAAAGTGAGCAGACTCTTCGTGTATCGCTCAGCGTTATCAAAAAGCGGCGCTTCTAGCCATTGGTAATCAGGACGTGGTGGCTAATCGGCAGTGCACGTGGCACGCGTCCTTTTGTTGGCAACAAATTAGTCGCGTAGAGCCTATGCACCTGTCTGTGCACGTGCTGATGAGAGTTTACAGAATTAAGATGGATAATTACGATACTCACTTGTGAAGTTAGCAACGTGAAGGGCTCAAAGAATTTTATTCATTTTATTCATCACTATTTTTGTCACAGGCGCACTTCCCTTGCAGGATGAAGGTGTGGACCATCATACACGGCAGTTGTGAAACTGCTATGGCAAGGTCTTATTGTTTTAGTTTTCACATTTCAATGTCAAGGCTCCATGCACAAACGGATATTACAAACATACGTGGCAATCTCATTTCAGGCTGTGTAACTGGGTGCTTCATTTGTTCAAGAAAAAATCCCCGCATGGGCACCTTAAATATTCAAGCTGCCGGGAAGTGGCCACAACTTCGACTCCGAGCACCCTTACATAAGCTGTAACTTACCGTGGTGATGTGCTGAATGGCGGAGCCTCAAACAGTTGCAGTCACAGCCCTGGTCAAGCTCCGGCTGATGGGCCAGCAGAGCCTGGCTAGGTCTGCCAGGCCGTTAACGAGGCAGGGAGCTCCGTGACCTTTTTGGGAGCCAGGTTAATAACACCCTGCGTTTTTCTCATGCGCTGTGTAAATTTCAGCCCAGTTCAAAAAAGCCTGATTCGTCCTTGAAAAGGGGTCGCACGGAAGTTTGTTTTTACCTCTCCCGACCACCACTTTTCCTAAACCGAACGACTACTCTCGTTTCATGGTAATAGAACTAGCTGACACAGCAATACCAGTTGCCTCACATTGGGTATTTCTGGTTTCAAAATCTCTGCAAAGCATCATAGGTGAAAAGTACCGGGCCTGCCTGCATCGCTGCAGGAACTTGTGGCGACGTCCAACTTTAAAAAGAAGACCAAAAAAGCGCCAATCTAGAATCAGATCCGCGAAAGACAATACATAAAAAACTCCCGTCACTTGTAAACGTAAACAATGGAAGAGAACAATTTAGATGATATTTTTGATATATTGCATTCCAATCAGCCATGTTTGGAGTCTCTCCAAAAAGCTTATGTAAATAACAAATACACAATATTGTTTAAGAAACATGGTATTCAGAAAGGACGGGGGCGGTGGTTGCACATCTTCAGGGGGCGGCGCCATTGCTGCCCACAAATGTTTGGCGTGTCACAACATGTATTTACAGACAATCCTTAAGGCTGCTGCAATATTAGCTATAGCCTTTGTTAAGCTAATAACATAATGCTCTCTCTACACCCCACGTATTTTCCAACTACTGAGCTCTGATTTCGAGCCTTTGATAGATCAGCTGCTCCAACCTTTTATTGATATAGGCGCCTTAATCCACATAAATTCATTTTGGGGCTCTTCCGGCACGAAAGCTAGAGGTCTTCTTACTCAGACATTTTTAATTTCTTCAGGAGCATGCCTTTTGAACAAGAAACAGGCTACATAACATAAGACAGCACACAACGATTACTAACACCAAGTCTGGTCTATTCGTTCTGCAGTTCTCTTTCCATCTATACAATAAGACGTGGCACAAACACTTCGGGCAGTGACCGGTTTCTAACAACACCCTTCAAAAAAGTAATCACCTTCAAGAACTGGGAAGTCGCCGAGGAAACTTTATTTTGTTCTATAATTGGAGACGTGTTTCAAGTGTGTCTGGTTGTACGTGTTGTATCACTGTGTCTGTAACGTGTGCACCTGGTGTACACAATTTCATTTGATAAGCAGCCCTCAGATCATGAAGGGAAATATGTGTACATTGATTGATCTTTTATAAAAATAGACCTTTCCACAAAAGCACAACTAATTACGGACGGAAAGTTGGCCTAGTTTGTTAGACGATACTGGGTACATTTTACTAACGCAAAAGACGGACCACAAGGACCCCAGGGCGGAGTGGAACACATTCACACAACCATCTGGTGTTCATAACAAACTCGTTGAATAGGTAGCTAAGTCGTCCCGGCGTATATCCTGAGCGTCACCGAAAAGCGCATTCCACAGGCCTCCCGTCAAACGCGCAAGTTAAGGAGCCTCTTGTGGAACAAGCTGGAACAAGGAACAAAAGGAACAAGTCCCGCAACTAGGCTTGAGGTATCCTTCAGCGGTACCCGACACCTGAGAATCCCGTATCGTTCAAAAGAGCTGTGGCGAAGCGTCTGCCGTAGACGAAAAAGAGTTTCGGCAAGCTTTCTTATACATTCACACACAGACACACACTGTATGAACACGAGTACAAAAAGCTAAAGGATACTAGACACATGCCTTCCCCTGGTTAGCCCAAATGGGAACGCAGTTGAAGACCAGGCTAACAAAGTTGAACAGCTCTGCGAGCACTTGACCAGTTCCGCACCCTACGGAAACAGTTTCGTGAAGCATTACATATCTTATGAAAAAAGTTGTTACACGGCCACAATTCAGACTTCTCATAACGTTGAATTTTTCCTTCATGAGTTGAGGGCTTGTAAACCTTCCGGTCGAGGTGCAGACATTACGTACACTGTAATACGACACTTACACGCTGATATCCTTCAAACACTTCTCCACTTATGCAAAAAATTAAGGCTTCCCGGGAGCTTTCCCAGGTCGCGAAGGGAGAGGTCATATTGGTTTTCTTAAACGAAGGGAAAGACCGATCTTGTATCGGTAGTTATCGACCTATTGCTTTAACAGGGTGCCTGTGTAAGCTTCTGGAGAAGAGTGCAAGGGAGTTGTATATTTTTAGGATGCAATTACCTTTTCCAGAGCTGTCACACAGGCTTCAGGGTAGGGCTATCCACGAAAGATGAAATTGCTGCGCTGGATCTCTATGTGAGTGATGCCTTTATCCATACCCAATTCTGCATTGCAATATATTTTGACATGGGAAAGGCTTACAATAGAGCCAAAGTAAGCGTGGTGATCCGGCAACGTCAACTAGTTTAAGTTTTTAGTTTGTCGGGTGACATCGTGAACACGCTTGACACTTACAGGTCCAAGAGAAAATGTGTTAAAGCTGGTTCTGTCTTTTCGAGCCTACATGTATAGAAAAATTGTGGCTAGCAGAAAAAGGTGCTGCTTTGTGTTCCGCGGAAAGTGCGTTCTCCATGCGCACCCCTGACATATACTTCAATAGCGTAATTAGTCCTGCAAAAAAGGAGCCCGAGGCTTTTAGGTGTAAGGTTGGACGAAAAACTCATATTTATTCCCCACTGGATATAACCTAAACATCAATGTTAAAAAATCAGCATTTTCAAGGTCTTCTCACACCAATCATGAGGTGTAGACAAACTCCTGCCTCCTCCATACCATCTAGGTATATTCTCGGCAAGACTACCGCAGTGTCGTGCATGGGTCAGCAACGAAGACCGTGCCTAAATGATCTACCCAGCACTTAAGGTTCGGCCTTGCTTCGAATGCTTTTCGCATTAGGTTGGCCCAGAGCCTATACGTTTAAAGCAACAAAGAAGCATAGAGCGTCCACGAATGGACATATATTTGTTTTACGCTTTTAAAATTTTAACCAATGAATAACTAACCTTTCAACATGCCCTCAAAAATACATCCGCATTGCAGCTTTCTTGAATCGCTCATTCAATTCTTGGCCCTTCTCAATTACTGAGTTAAGTGATAGAGGAAGCTCTGGGTCTCGTAATGTCCTTCTTAAACTTGTCAACATCATCTTTTATGGACATTTTACCACCATAGCAACATCAACCTGTATCTTGTGAATCGATAAAAGCAATATATCAAAAATCCCGATTTGGCAAACAACCCGCCGCGGCGGCTCAGTGGCTATGGCGTTGTTCTGCTGAGCACGAGGATCCGGGTTCGATTCCCGGCCACTGCGGCCGCTATTCTGATGGAGGCGAAAAGCAAAAACACTCGTGAGTTCGAGATTTCGGCGCACGTAAAGATCCCCAGGTAGCCAAAATAAATTTGGAGCCCTCCTCTATGGCACGCCTGATCTCCTTTATAGCGTGGGCTCGTTAAACCCTAAAGTCAATCAATCGATTTGGCAAACGTTTTTGTCTCAGAAGAATAAATATCAATGCGCATACCTCTGCAGTTATACCTAAAAGCTGGCACTATGGTGTACTGCGCTGCTCATGGTCTGAACTTTAATGCATGCAGAATCATCAGCGCACACACACTAGTATTTTCTCTGTAGAAGCACATGAGATTTTACTCATTGTACAACACATTATTTAATATTCCGAAGTTATATGTGCATTCTCATATCAAAACTCCCTGAAAAAACACATTGCCAGTCTAGTTTTTAACGCCATGCTGTCTGCGTTTGCTAAAAACTTTAAATTACCCTGTGGTGAGTTCGAGGTCACCGTGGGATACCTGGAAGATAGGAGACGTATTAAATGGTCGCTGTTGCCGCACTTAGGAACACGTCATAATCATCATAGTCAGCAGCCTATTTAGGTCCACCGCCACGTCATAATCATCATAGTCAGCAGCCTATTTAGGTCCACCGCAGGACGAAGGCCTTGACCTCCACCCGCTTCTGTCCTGTGCTGCCCGAGTCCATTCTTTGCCTCAGAATCTTCTTATTTCATATCTCCATCTTGTTATTGGCCTTCCTTTTCTTCTAGTCCCGTCTCTCACTGTACATTCTGTTCTCCTTGTGGTCCACCTGTTCTCAGTTCGTCGTACCACATGGCCACCCCAAGTCCATTTGTTCTTCCGACCTGAACTACGTTGACAGGTAACAAATCGCAAGCACAGTGATGTGAACGACAGAACAGAAGCTTCAGGCAATTAAACCACACTTTGGACAATTAAAACTCACTCCCACAACATATGTTCTCAGGTTGCACGGTGGTTACGGATAGGTCACCCGCATGCAACTCCCTCACACTGGCTCGGATGACTACCAAGACCCCTGTGCAGCAGGTGCAGAGAACAGCTGTGCGGATTTCATATTTTACTACAATGTAACACACTCAACGCAACACGACATAAACACTTCCAGGAGCTGAAAGGACAAAATATTAAACCACACATCCTAATTTGTAGCGGACAATGCGATGTTTCTATGAAGCGCGTTCTTGGGTATTCATCAGTGGTAAAATTTTAGATTCATTTTATATCCCACGTAATCGCAACTCGACGCTGACCGATTCTGTATTTTTACACCGCTTGCATTTATGTCTAAATATTTTTGCGCTCCTTTCCCTCTGTCGGTTTTACACAATTAAACAGTAATATTGATCAACATGTTATCAATAATGTCTGACGTAGTCACCTGAAATTTTAGAGTATTCTGTTGTTTTGGGCAGGATGAAAAGAGAATAAGCAGCAAATAATTTAGTGAGGCATGACATAATTTTTACGGCCTCTTTTCTTGCATCAGGACACTGGAAATTGTGGCCAGACTGTTACCAGAGGGAAATGAATAGCTGAATAACTATATAGTGTTCAGAAAACACAGGACTGCAGCGTTCAGCTCGTAACGGTGCTCTTGAATTCTGCTCTATATTTAAATTGCAGTCGAAAAAAAAAATTCGTCCTGTTGTTGTAAAAGTTTTTATCACCAGCCAAAGAATAATGTTTCTTCTAAGCCTCCGAAGAATTCGTATAGAGGTATTCGGCTCAGCAAAATTATTTTGCACTACTGCAAGAGCAGTAAATGATGCATGCAGGCCAAAAACTGGCGCTATCGTTACGCAGACAAACAGTGATCGGCGAACTCAGAACGACAAAGCAAGTAGGGACAGGCGAAGTCCAGCCGATCACCGATTTGAAGTTGGTATTGGCAGCGAAGGCGCTTCTTGCACGCTGTTTGCGAACTGCTTGCTGGGAGGGAAACATCAAGTAGATGCGGCCGCGGCCTGCCATCCTTTTCCTCACGCACCCGTCACCTCTTGTACGCGTCGTAAAATGGAACGTGCGGCAAGTGCGGGGCCGCGGGGGAGAGGGGCAGAAAATCAAATACGAGGGACGGACACAAAATGCCCACACTGGTGATTACGAGCGAAAGACCCACCAAAGCTGCTACTAAAGCAAGCAAACGGGATCATTCAGACTTATATGATTCCAAGCACTCTTGGCACCATTTTCGAGTAGAATGACAGAAACGCCGTATTGCAGGCGCTAAACCCGCAGGACGGCGTGCACATCGTGCTTATCCCCATAGCCCGCCAATGAACCTTCCATGACGTTCTAAAATATAATTTTCCACCTAGAGCAGTGGGAAATTTTGACATTCAGTGAGGCTTTAGAATTCCGTTCTTAGGCTACGCGCGAAGTCAATGCCGACGGTATACTAGTGAGTCGTCCAACGTATTCCTGTAGGACATAAGTTGAAATGTTGATGCCAGCTTCATTCGGCGTTCGTTATCATTTTTTTCAGTACTGCAAGATCGTGAAGACGTACTTCTACCTTTTGAGGATTGGACTCGCTCTATACGACATCGAGTGCGAAGACTGGGAGAATAAGTGCACCGGTCCAGGGGATGCACTAACTGGAACCACTAGGATCCGCACTGTCGCTGACTACCGGGCGGCCGTTTCCAATATGACCGACGACAACACGCTTACGTGCATCACATGACCAGTGTGCGAACGGGGCACAAAGTAGCTGTCTCATATACAAGAACTGCGTCTATCATCGTTGTATAAGCGGTTGTCTGGGAGCATATTGCTCACAGGACCTGCCAACGTATCAAGTGTAGGACTGGGGCATTGTGTCCCTAGTAGTCGTGTTTTAGACTGTACACCAACTCGCGTGTGTAGTGTACAGTTAGTTTCCTTATTCATTTTTTGTCGCTGCGCCTTTACTGTTATTATGCAAAGCTTTTATTGCAGAGACTTGGCTCTTGCGAGACGCTGTGATTCGGCAGAAATGCCAGGGAGCGTTTTAAAACTTAATTGTTTGCATTTATCCGTTTGGTTTGTTTTGTCTATGTTATTTTCCTTATATAGTGCGAAAACGCGAAGAATCATGGCATTCATTTTACCATTTTTGGCTTGAATCGCCTGGTCTGAAAGAGAACAGTAAGCTTCGCGCAAAAGAATTGGCTTGTAACTCTGTCAGAGAATATAAAGGCACGACACTTTGTGCCCTTGTTTTGAAAACCGTTGAATACCAAGGCAGTTTCATTCACTTTTGGATATTTTGAGCGGTACTTCTCGCCACATCACTAAATGAAATACTGACAGAGCGCCAACGATCAGATGTATCTCTAAGGAAATGGCAAGCGCCTTAGAGTAGTAGGACAGGAAGGAAGAGTAAATGGGTGAGAAAGTGTAAAGACCCAAACACTAACTCACCAGAACAACTGAAAACAAGGCAATGGTAATTTTCAATTTCATATGTGCTGACCAAAGGCAAAAGGACAAAAAAAAAGTGGTGTCTAAGCCCACACGACGTATTCATGCCGTCCATCCTAAGAAATGTGAGTACTAGTTGCATCTTGCTCTCAGTTCATGTTGGGTTGAAAAAAAAATGTAGTGGTTTACTGAATAGATCATCGGGACATTCAAGTCTTTTTTGCGTGTTTAGAAAAAAAAGCCGGGCTTATTCTTGCGATGAGTACATTGTACATTGTGTATACGTACTTTATACACGTTCATGCTTCGACGCGTAAGCTAGGCCTTGTTTTGGTCCTCAGTCAAACTTAATCTATCTTACTACACCCTAATCCCCCTTACGTGACCATAATATGTCATAATTTGCCCTGAACCGCCCTATTTCATCTTAATCTACGTAATCTTGGCCCCTAAAGGCCAACTGCATTCAAAATGTGGACCTCTTAAAGTCGGCTGAAAAAGAAAGCAAGAGGAAAAATACAACAGCCGAAATAGATGCATGGACGCCGCAGGCGGTCAGACGAAATCGGCAATTTTGAAACCGAAATCCAAGACAGCGCGGCCATAAAATCGACGTTGCAGCCGGCCAGCAAGTGGCCGGCTAGTCAGCAGTTCGTGCGCAAGTCTACATATGCACGGGGCAGCAAATGGTGAAGCGTTCGCAGCAGAGTTCGACCGGTTCTCCAGCTGCGTCGCTGACTAGAGGAAGAAGCCCTGGCTGGCTGGAGCGTCACCGGCACGTCATAACTGTTTACGCGATACGCCAACAGGTGCAGGGTCGTCTGCAGCGGAGCGTTTTTAAAAGCTTCTGACTGAGTAACGAGGCGTTTCATGCGGGGTTGTGCCAGAGCGCCCTGCCCAAATCCGGTGCACGGGATGACGCGCCGACAGCGGGGCCAATTCACGCCTCAACCAAACCGCCCGCGGCAGACATGCCCAAACTTGAAGTGCTGCAGAGTCGCCTGTTCATTCCCTTTCGCAACGGCAGTGCCGAATCACGCCTAGGACGTACGGCCCGCGGCAGACACGCAGCGCCATGCCTGCAGACGGTGCCGCTGAGACGGCCACGGCATCGCCTTCCCTTTCTCTGTTGTGGCGGCTCGGCTGACGCTATCGCCTTCGCCTCCATTCGTTGGTTTCACACTTCGGCCAGCGAGAGTCCTGATTGGAGTGATTTAAACTTCTCGCCGCTACAGTGGACTCCCGGGGGTATAAAACTCGCCCGGAAGTAGAGCGAGCGGCACTTTTTCGGAGGCACAAAGTGGAGATGTGCTGTCGCCTGTGTGCGAACCACGTAACGCTTTCGGTACCCTTGTACGCAGAGCAGAGCTTCATCGCTCTGCTCTGCACTGCGTCAATAGCGGAAGGAGCAAGCAACGTCGCAGAAGAGGTGATTGCGGTCGGATGGCCAGGTCCCACAGTGGTGACAGCGCTTGTATGGCTGATTCCCAACCGTGGATGGCAGGTGCGGGATCGACCAGCAATGGCTACTGCGTAGTGTGGTAAGTGCTGAATGTTGGCTCACAGATCACCAGACCTCCCTGGCACAGGTTATCGCAGTTTGGAGAAGGATGTGTGAGCAGTGTGTTATAGCTTGGAGTTGTTTCAAGCCTAGAAAAAGTGTTTTGAAACCAAAGCTAGTGCCGAGAGGCACTACAAGGCACTGTAGGGAATTCCCTACAAGGCACTGTAGGGAATTTTTGCGCGTGCCTTACTAGCAGCTCGACAGTATAAGAACGGCAAGTGAATTCTAACGACGGCAAGCAGCAAGAGGCTAGTGCAAACGATGGAGGACCTTATAGTGAAGGACTCATCGAAATTTGCAAGGAGCTGGGCCTTGACTTAGGCCGTGCGAAAACCGCTTGTGGCCTGAATGTCCAACGAGAAGAAAGGTCCAACGAGTGGAAAGGTCCAATTCGTCATGTGATCAGCGAGCCTGAATGTCCAACGAGACGAAAGGTCCAATCGAGCTTGAATGTCCAACGAGACGAAAGATCCACCGAGTTTGAAGGTCCAACGAGACGAAAGATCCAACGAGACGAAAGGTCCAATCGAGCCTGAATGTCCAAAGAGACAAAAGATCCACCTAGTCTGAAGGCCCAATCGAGCCTGATTGTGCAACGAGACGAAAGATCCACTGAGACGAAGGATGCAACTAAGGTACTAAGGCGCCACTGTTTCATTCAAGACACGCACTTTTTTTGAAGATTAAGGAAATAGAGATAGGTTTAAGTGTGTTGTGCCAAACGTCGCACAACGTTAATAAAATGAGCGTTGTGACAGTGTCGGTAGTCATGTGCAGGCCTCACTTTTGTGTCAATATAAATGGTTGCACATGAACGTGCCGTACCGGATGGCTTTCGTCAACTTCCTCAAAATAGTTCCACCACAAACCAAGCAAGAAAGTGTGATTTTGAGTATGGAAATAAGACTAATCTGTTAGTTCGCGGTGCAGAGTACTATCGTATGATTATTGGCTTGTGAGACTGGCCCAGAATTCCAAAATTTTGTCAATTACTCTTAATCTAGAAAAGCGAACTTCAGCTCAATTGATTTAGCAACGTATGGGCTATCTTCTCATGTTAGCTGGAGCACTCCTTAATGGTTGACTAGAAGTAACGTGCACAAAATACCAGCTGAACCGCTGGAGAATGAAATAATTGCATTGAAGTCGCATCGGCGGCTGGCGCTCTCTCTCTTGTTCGCTCCTTCGTTTGAAGTATAGTTATCCATTCCTCAATAGCTGTATGTTACTCCATCCGAGAGCGATCCGAGAGCGATATGCGACAGCGGTATCCATTATCCCTACATCCATTACGAAAATATTAAACATGTGTTAAAACAGGGATTTCGTAACAAAACAGCCAGTAGTTTGCGGACAGCCATGTATGGTTTGAGGGCTACTGATTAATTGATGACGTCTAATTTTCTATAACGTGCGCTCTAATGTAGACACACTGATGCTTTTGCATCTCCTATGTTACCCTCCGTAGTCACCAACCGTAAGTTTGGGCTCAGTAGTGCAGTCAGTACCTTGCATACTGAGCCTCCGGTGCATTGCAGTACATTAAATAGAAAGGGGAGATGGGCTTAGTAAATTAAAAGTGTTGTGGGGATGCGCGCAAATAAGCACTGTGGTGCTCTTGAAAAAAAGAGGCCGGATATTTGTCTATTACGCCACCGCTGTCGTCGTGTGGCGTAAAATTTGAATGTTTTTCAATTGTTCGTATGGTTCTTCGGTTAAAAAAAACGTCTTTCAGGGCTGGTATGGACTTGAGTGGGTGACCAAAGGCTGCTTCCATCAATATATACTGTTGTATTTGGCCTTCTTAACCCCTTTAAAAAGAGGCAGATAAAGGCCTGAACAAAGAAAAAATGAGAGAGAATTATGAAGGACGTGGCAGCAGGGGTTTTCACCGAAATTCCGAGTATATCAGCGCACAGGCTGCTATTTCCTTTTAGTGCTCCCACATCGCGCAACTGAATTTATACTAGTTTCTTGTTACGCTGGTCGACCTGAACACAAGCTAAACGTATCTGCCCTTTTGAAAATTCTACTTTAGCGATTCCTAAGGTGCTAAATTTGGCGAGTAAGCTTAAGGACGATTTTTTTCAATGATCTAAAGCTCATACCTCTCGATATGCACAAGTGTAAATAGACGGAATTTCTGCAAAAACGTATTTACCGGCATTAGTGCAACACGTGTATTATGCACACTCAAGAGCACCAAATATACTTTTACCAAAGGCTTGAAGAAGCTCTGAGCCTATATGATCAACACATTTGCCTTTGCAGCTTCGTGCGTGGTAAGAAATCTAAACTGGAAACAAATTCGAGACTAAATGGAAAATATCTGTTGTAGCTGTCCATTTTATTTCCTTTTTCTAGCGTGTATTAGGTTAAGCTATAGTGCAAAGCATTTGGAAAGATAAACGCAGATTGTTGGTGTACACATGAAGCATTTTTAGGCCCATGGGAGCCTTAGACAGTATATCGCATGTCCTTTTATGTTGTTTCGTTTAAATATTGTTTTTAAAAAGTTGTTCTCATGTGAACACTCTATTTTAGTTTGACTCAATAAAAAGTGGTTGGTAGTGGAATAGGGTAGGCCTTAACACGTGCAATGAACCAAAATTAATGAGACACATTACTGAGATACCATGAGTGCGCCTTGGTGAGAAATGGAGCTATATCAAAACTTGTGGCGCGATTTTACTTGTTGAGTTTTGTTGCACACCCCATAATGTGAGAAAGAAATTTGCCAAGTTTACTAGAATCAGTATCACGCAGAAGTTATTAATGTTTGCGTTGAACTAGTCGCCAAAAACTTTAATTCTGAAAAAGTCAACAAGAAGAATTCAAGAAGCGCAGCGCATGCACAAGATAAGCCTAAATTGCAGCTATCTCTCTCTTCGGTCTTGCTCTTGTCTTACTTATATCATGCTTCATTGAACTCGACGGAACAATGACGCCTCTAGGTCAGCCTCGCAGTTCGACTTCCTTGTATTGCATGCTGGCAAGCTTTCATTTGTTTGCCTATTGTTATATACTTACCGTATTGTGGCTGCCAATAAGATTAGCTAGCAGACCGAGTAAGCCACCCAAAAGGCAATGAACTGCTTTTCTGACGCGCCCTCAAAGCCTGCGGAACTCTAAGAACACATCCGAATATTGCGCATTCCGCATGGTCAGAAGTTTAGGATTCCTGTTGATAATACTCTGGTGAGAAGAGTCTTAGGGATTATTACATTTTTGTATCTGACATTCTTTCTATAATAGCCAGAAAAGAACTGCAAGTCAGGGCTATTTGTGTTACGTGCAAAAATTGGTGTACTGACACGAAATTTCAAAGCTGAGATAACTATGTGAAGGCTTCCTTTGTATATGGAGACGTGTCCCACCACGTTTCAGCAGTAACCATTCAATATAACATATTGCCACTACGCAACTGCTGTTCACCAGAACTGACAAAGGCTTTTAATGAGGAGAACTTGTTCCTTGCTCTTTTAACTAGAGAAACACGGTTGACGGGCTTGCACTGAATCTGTTGCGTTGTGCACAGTTCTGAACGGCGTACGTTTCAATACACATTTGCTACTGACGATTCCGTCGCGGCGTTGTAGCATGTTCTGCTCCTTGGCTACTGCTCCGGGAGTCGGAGTTGCGATCCCTGTTGGTGCTAGGTTCATTTCTTTTTTTTGCGACGTCCTTTCACCAGTTTGTCCTTTGGGGGAGTATCGGCAGTGACCAACCGGGTGGCGTACTAACCAGTTCGTCCACTCACATTGAGTCCCTGTGTAATCATTGGGGCAAAGTCAAGTAGTCCCCCAGAAGACGAACTTTTAGTCCTTTTTGGCTAAGCATGCATGCAGTCTTTTTAGGCCGACTATGCGGAAATAACGTTTTCAGGAGGTTGAAATTTTGAGTGCAGTTGGCTTTGAGCCTACTCGGACTCACCATCTCACAGGACGGATCACGCTCCCATGCAGTACTAGAACTTCAACGCACCATGACTCAGCTAAGCAACTTCATTCACCGCATCAAGCACAAACGGGTCGGAGTAAAGGGACCAGACGTCACCCGACTTAAACTTTTTCAACAAGGCACGTTATGTACGGCACACCTTACCTGTCTTTCAAGCCAGCAGAACGGCGAACATTCTGTGCTTGTGACATGACACCGCGCGATATCATTCACTGCAGGTGAAAGGATATGCCTTTTCCTATGCTGTGAATGATCTCATGACGCCATGTCACAAGCACAGACACCACGCACAGAATAATAATAGAAGTAAAACAAGAACAAAGCAACAAACGTGAACAAAGAATCGCAAGACTTATTTTCGGTAAGCGGGGTAATTTTACCACAGACTTCACTCAAACAAATGACATAATGAGGAAAACAGAGAATGGGCATGCAATACCCTAGCTACTTTTCCGCACTGAACTGACGAAGTATTATTGGCAGCTCGTTGCAATTCGCTGAGGCCAAAAAAATCCAACGCAAATTACACAGCTTGCAGAGCAGATATCTGCATTTACAATTAGTGAGGATTCTTTTTATAGCAGTATCAAGTGTTGGTAACAATAGAAGTTAAAAGTGAATACGTAAACACAGAACAAAAGTGTATTTTGTCTTCATGGCCCCTTGAGGACCCCGAGGTGGTCTAAAGTCTTAGGTATCCACTGCGGTGATGGCATGCTCTAAGCTAACTCTTGTTTTGCCCCAGGCCATGTGCTGAGAAAGAAGGAGTGGTAACTCACTCGGCCCCTTTTAATTCCCCGTACATACTCAAATGGGTGTGTAAAGAGTAATGCAGCCAATTTGTGTATGGTGGAATAGGCAGTGGCGTCACCCTTGCCTTGAAAGGAAGATCACCTCGCCTACGCTTTCCGTGCAACCACATATCGCATAAGATTTCACATTCAACATATATGGTTTTGCTTGTTTATTTCAGATAACTCATCCAAGCCAGACTCATCCCCAGGGGAAGCATGGGTTGCGACAACACAAGACGACAGCCTCCCATGAGAGTATCTTTCGGAGCCAAGTCCGGTGGGCGGCAGCTACCGCTTCCGGGAACTGGCAGTAGCGGTGGCAGTGATGCATGCAGCAGCGCCCGCTACGAATGCCGCAGGGCAACCAAACGGTCATATGGCTCTCTCGTCGAGTGAAAGCTCGGAGCTGACGATAACACGAGGGGTGCAGCTCCTGCAGGAGGAGAACAACCTGCACCTTCTGTTGATAAGGAGGTGCACCTGAGAAAATACAGCTTTCTAATTGGTTGTAGCACAAGGTTAATGTCCCTAAACATCTAGAAGTGCAGTTTTGCCTCCTTTACCCGTAAGAGTGCAAAATCAAGTTTTCAACTATCACATTAATAGCAGCCGTCCTGACCACGTTTCATCCTGCAAATACGTGGGCGTTACATTCACAGAATGCCTTTCCTGGAGTAACTATATCGACATCATCTGCGCCAAGGCTTCAAGATCGTTAGGTTTGTTGCCTCGAAATTTGCGTGATGCTCTATCTGACATTCGTAAACTAGCTTACGCAACATACGTTCGATCTCAGCTCGAGTTTGCGTCACCAATCTGGTCGCCATACCATGAATTTCTGATTAACAAGAGTGAATCAACACAGAATAGAGCTTCAAGGTTTATATAATGCAAGTACAAATACTCCTCCAGTGAATCAGAGATTAAACGAAATCTTTCACTTCGCCCGCTTGATCTTCGACGCAACATTTCTCTTTTATTTCTTTTTCACAAATATGTTTGCAATTCAGCACACTCAGCCGCTACTTAAAGTTCCTACTGACATTTCACGTAGGGTAAATAATCAACACAGTTTTTCCCCACAGTACGGTAAAACAGATGCATTTGACTTGTCCGCACTTCCCCTGGCCATCAGGCTTCGGAAGTGACGAACCGTCCAAACGGCTTGCCATAAAAGCTGAAACTGTGTTCAAGTCAAAGTGAGAGCTCAAAGTCTCAACTCAGACAATAGTCAAAGAATCCCTCACGACAAAGCTTCGTGTTCAACCATGGTCGTTGTTAGGCGGAGGGGCTCAAGATTTGTTTCGCTGAAGCGCATTTTTAACGTATAGGTGGTATTCATTTAAAAGTTTAATTCTCAGTTTTTAGCTTGGCAACACTGCAAACGGCCAAGGACATCGCCGAAGTGCCACGGACGTGGCGCGGCTTGTGCCACTGCGCCCGCACGCCGAAGAAAAAAAAACACCGACGCGCGTCTTCTGCTCACTTTGAACTCGATTCTCAACGGTGGCGCTAGCAGAGATGTTATTAATCGCGCTCACATTGGTGTCGAGGCATAACTTTGCGTTCGGTGCGGTAGAGCTTCGAAACGTCCAACCATATCATGAGCTTAGCACGGACAAGTACCGTCATCGCGCGGAGCAGTGACGGCGCACCCACATGGTTGCCTGCACACGTGCCTCGCTAGTGAATACAAGCTATACATTTGTCATTTTATATGTATCCATACAATGACAATTTGCCATGCTACGCAGTTCTTCACTTTCACTGCCCAAAATAATTAACGCATGGGTTCTGATCGACGCTATAAATTGCTGCCACCGGTTCCTGAAGTTTGAGCAGCAGTTTAAGTGTCACGAGGAAATGTGTTTCTTGCGGGGAAACACAATTTACCGGCATTCCAGTTTTGGTGTGGGATGGTTTTGGGACGGTGTGACGGCATTTTTTAGGCTTGAGCAACAATATTAATCTAGTTTCGCCTCGCTGCAATGTTGAATCATATTACCCACGGATAAGGCACCGGATTTAAATTGACCGCTTTTAGCCTGAGTAGAATGCCCCGCTTTTCCAGACTAATACTTTTCCAATCACGGCGGGAGCAGCCTACTTCGTAGCGCGTTTATATTTTTATCATTCCTTGTGGTGGAGCTCACGGCAACAATAAAGCATTTGTCTGATACGGAACGCACGCTCGTGACGGCGGAATGGCCAGCTGGACGGGTGGCCTGTATCAGGGCTTCGCGCGATGAAAGAAAAAGAAAGGAGAGGAGAAGGGTGTCTGCAGTGGGCAAATTTTGAATCTTCCGGAGCATTCTGCACTTCGCCGAAGTCACAGGAGTGCGTCTAGACGCCATGGCTGCTAGGCGCGCGCCATTTGGATCTCCGCCACCCAATACCTTCTTTCACCTTTCTCTCCCACATGGTCTCCCCATCCACGCCTCCTTCCCTCAAGGCCTCGAGTGTAAAGGGACCCTGTAACACGTTTTTCAACTTTTTTGAAATCCTAAATGCTTGCAGAACGTAGTCACGCAAAACAGCCAGCACTTAAGATTAGGGGTGACAGAGTACCTCAGCCAAAAATTGCTGCTATATTCCCATCAGATAACTTGGAAGCTCGCTAAAAAGATTTTTCTCTCTTTTCCGGTCTTGACGTTCTTCGACGGCTCGAATTACGTTATTAAGGCCATGTAGCGGCTGTTGGCCGCTTTTCCTTCAGTTGCAGCGAATCACACAGTGCTGCTCCGTGGTGGCGGTACTATGCCTTTCGCAGTGCTTCCAGACACAGTGGAAAGAGTCAAAGCGCTCATCGAAACCGTTGCAGGGTCACTTAATTGCACCTATGCTTTTAAGAACAAGATCCTCAACGAAACTTTATTTTTGTTCCTCAATAGATCAATGAGTACTAAGCTACATTGGAAGACTCGCAGTGTCAGTTTTTCGCAACCAGTGGCGGTGTCCCCGGAATCCAGTCCATTTACAAGCAAGCCAGGGAGAGAAACAGAATCATAGGGAGAGAGAGAAAACAGTCAATAAATTTTTGACGTTTCGACGTTCACACAAAACAAAATTTTACACTTTTAGAGTATCCAGCACAGATTTTGTCGCCCCTAAATGTTGAGTATGCTTTAAATGGTACTTGTTTTTTTTTTGCGAACTCCCGTAATATTCCGGAAAAGTTTCCGTGTTGAACGTAAACTGGACATCGTCCGCGGTGCTAACAAGTGGAAGTTCCCGTACATTTAGCTGTAAACTGGCTTGAATATTTCACAAAGTTTCCGTCACGGAAAGCAGACTGCCATTATCCGTAATGGCCACCGACGGGAGCTATAGAGATCTGTTCAGTTAAGTTCACGGAAATTCAGTGGAAGTAACCATTTCGAGGGGCTAACGGTATTTTAACTGTATGACCTCCACAAACGGAGCATGCTCGTCTGATTTTTTTTTGTGAATCGACAAAATTTCAGAGAACCTTTCCGGGTCGTAGGTAAAAACTAGAGATGTTCTCGCAGTACCGCCAAACCGGGCATGTTCCGTATATTGCATTCTTAAAAGGGTGGACTTCTACGGAACATTTTCCGTTAAATTACATTACGAGAAATTTTCCGGCTATGCCGCCAATTCAATATTTTCTTCCGTTGAGTTTCTGCCGTAAAGTGAGGGAATATTTTTATGCTGTCGCCATTCGTCGCCTTTGCGCTCCCCTCCATCCGAACGCAACTCTTTCTGCTGCGACAAACTTCTGGACTGTGTGAACATTTACAGCAGTGGTGGCTCCCGGCTCGTTCATGTACAGTCCTTCTCAAAATTTTATGGACTACGCTGAAAGTGCACAGGCACCTCAAAAGTTCAAATACAAGCTTACCCTTCACCAAGTCTGAAATGTTTTACGACAGAAAGCTGAAGAAAACACATTTTGTTTTGGCCACAAACGTTTTTGGTAGAAGGTAAACGTTGAGTACATGGTTTGTATTCTTTGTGGCCCAGACACCTTTGGCGTGGCGTAGAAAGTTCTGACAATTACAGGTAAACGTTAAGCTTATGATTTGAATTTTGTGGCTCAGACACTTTTGGCGTGGCGTAGAAAATTTTCAAAAAGACTACATTGTGGGGCGTCGATTCAATCTAACCGTCTTTTGGGAACGATGTTCCTTCGAAAAATACTTTTTTCAGTTTGCGAGGGCCACATAACTGGAGAGCTGATAAAACAAACGCAGTTCGTACGACTAGTAGTGGCGAGGTCCTAGTCTGTTTTGTTGTATTTTACTTTTCACGGGAGTCTGATGCAACTATTACCAGGCAAGGATGCAGTCTGCGCATCACTACTCCCACGTGACCTCCACAACGATAAACTGGAGCGTGCGGTTTGTTGATGTCGTCGATATTTCGGTGGCTTTACATTTCCCTTGAAGCGCAAACAAAAATTCTGTACATTGATGGGTTAGGCCCTCGTGGCGTGTCAGTAGCTCCCCGCTTTGGTTTGAGAAGCTCGAAGCCGTCTTCCTCAACTTCCCGCGTCGACAGATGGTGCTTCTTGAAGTTTACTTTGTCGCCCTATCCTGGTTGGGGACTTCCATGGTTTCACCCTCCCCACATATACATTCGGAGGTAGATTGTGATGATGTTACTGGAGAGAATAGCTAATAGATCAGGTGAAGCCGGTGCTAGTGTTGCTGAATAGTATAGCAAAGTTTTGAAAAAGAACCACAAGGTGGCACTAGTTGCAACCCGATTCAACTTCAAATTCCAAAATTCAAACTGCTCCGACCATGTCCGAATTCCGCAATGCGATATTAACTGCAGTCATAACGCGAGGGACGCAGGTTCGATGTCGACAACGGGAAGTGAATTTTTCTCGAGGCGCTTTATCAACCTTTGCGTATCAGCAAGGCGAACGGAGACTCCTCCTAGTAGCCAGTGATGAGTCAGGCAACATAGAGGTCTAGCGAGACAGAGGGGTGGCGAAGCCCTGCGCGGCAATGACCCACTCACTCACAACGCCGGATAGTGATAATAAAGTCTTGTTCTCTCTCTCTCAAATTTTTGTTCAACCCGTTGTGTGAAGCTTCCTTTTCTGCAGTGCCTTTCGCTGACGGGACGGTCGCGATCATTGAGACGCCGAAAGCTTCGCTTCGAAACTGCGAGGAATACGGTCTATTAAGGACTTTCAACAATGTGAGGGAAGCAGAGATGGCTTGAATGCGTATGAAAGTGAATGAAACCTGTTGTGCTAAAACAAAGCGGAATGCGTGTACTTTTGAGGCCAGGCATAGTGAAAGAGCTTTATTATCGTTTTTATTATTTCTATGCGGTTAGCGTTCCTTGTCCGATCCTCCCGTCACCAGGGCACTGGTGGCTCGTGAAAGGAAACATTAAAAATTTTAGTGTGACACTTACCGGAGTACATTACTTTCAGCCGCCCGTAAGAAAGTGAGAAACACTGAGAGAAAAATACATTTACTATTTTTATTGTCACGATGTGTACGTGCGTAGTCGAAAGCTCCCGTCTACATAGTGCCTGTAGCTGCTATGGTGATTTTGAGAACGCTAAAGAGAGGCTAGGTAATTGCACTTGGGACAGCATCGGGTATTTTGTGCGGGGCAAAGTTTGTGTAGCCAGGACTGGAGGGGAAGGCGCTCGCTTGAACTGAGCGTGGGGATGTTGGATCGGGAATTTCAATTTGGGGCGTAGATTGGGAATATCTGCTTTGTATGAATGGATGACTTAGAGTATTGGGGTGCTGCGGCGACTCGTAATTTTAATTCGTTGCAGTCATATCCTGGAGACGAGGCGTGACCCCAATTCCAATTCCAATTCAATATTGTTCCGCCTTTCCGCGCTTTCTAAAGAAAAAAAATGTGGGCAACGAGACCTGCTCCAGCTAGGCTGTGACATGTTTAAAGCCATAAAATAAACAAATACGGCTAAAACCGAACTAGATATTCTTAATGTTGAGACGGCTTTTCGCCCTATTTGTTTATTCTTTAGTTGGCTTACTGGTTCTGAAGCCGATTGCGACTTCGCGGCCGTTTCGCCAATGTGCTTTCCTACAACTAAGCCTTTTTCAAAGATGCCACTGGGCATGCGCAGTGGTGAGCAGCGCTAGGCGTGGCAGGACGAGTACCGCCCTCGTGTCTTTTATAGGTTCAGTGCCGCGCAGGAAGCGTCTGCTGCGGGCGCTGTCCCAGCCTCCGCGCTATGCCGCATCGTTGTGCAGACGTAGATAGAATAAATGAAAGAAATTCAGATGTTCGAAAAGAATTCTTTAAGTTCTCCGCCGCTTCGCGACATGCAGCGGGAATGGCGAAATGGTTCAGGCGATGCGTCGGGTGCGGCGCGCATTATGGAACAGTTAAGGCCGAATTGTAGGTGCGGCCTCTTATGAAAAAAAGCTTGAACGCTGAATGTTGATTTTTAACCTGAAGAGGTTCCTTGTAAATCTGAACTAGCACACGCAGTACCCGTCTGCCGCTGCAGTGAGCACCCGCAAGTTCCTGATATGCTGTTATGGAGCGATTATTTGAGAGACTACTGTAAGCGTGTTAGTTTTTTGACGACATCACATCAACCGGATGGTTGATCTAGGATTCGCTGTCATACTCTTTAAAAGCTGTTAATGAAACTATCTTATTGCGGAACTGAAATCCGTTCAATACCCGTGATAAAGCTCACGTGAAGTCACTCATAAGCATCAACACTACCCACACCATCGACGACAAACACATTTTAGCGATTTCTCAAGTTATATGCTGGGGTTTGGAGCAGACATGTTTAGCTGACCTACTTTCGTTACTACTCACAACAGTGGAACACGGTCATTGAATAATTAACAAAATCAGTTTATACATTAGGAAAACGTTGAAGCGTTGCCGCGTGGGCTTTGTATTTAAAGCGGCTTCTATCGGCAGCATTAGGACATGCTGATATGGATATTAAGACGCTGTCATTTAAGGAACAAATCAAGTCACAATACAATTCGCTCTAGATCGATAGATTAGCTTTCTGAGAAAGCAAATATAGCAACCTTACGC
This sequence comes from Haemaphysalis longicornis, assembly GCA_013339765.2. Lineage (NCBI taxonomy): Eukaryota > Metazoa > Arthropoda > Arachnida > Ixodida > Ixodidae > Haemaphysalis > Haemaphysalis longicornis. Next base: position 74,200,436 of record CM023453.1, read on the forward strand.
GAAGTTGTTTTAATATTAAGGTAAAAAGTCGTGAAAACGCAAAGACAGGTGCCATTGCCAGTAATATACCGCGAACCTTCCACAGGAAGTGATTAAAAATGTCTGGCGTGCGCACGTCTTCCCATGCTCTCGCTAGATAGCGCTACTCATCACTACCTGGGGCGGCGGTACCGACTTTCAGCGAAGTGGGTGAGCTATACGCACGAGCTGTTAGTTTTGACGCCAACATTCGGGGCGTCCAAAGAAGAGCTTTACTTCAAGAAATAATCAATACTATCCCGGCTCTATAAAGAAACATCTTGCTTAGTGGTCCGGAGCTGGAAAGAACGAGGGAGTTCGGGAAAGTACGATATTTGTCAGAAACTGACCAAACCACTCGGTACGAGGTAGGGGTGTATTCTGTTGCTTCTATACCCCTAATGGCGGTAACATGTTTGAGTGGCGTCCCCCTGTCTCCTGACGTCAGCTTTCGTACTCGCGCCGCGGTCGTCTGCTGCACTCTTCTTATGAGAGGCAGGAGTAGCTTGTACTAGAAACTGTATATTTTGATGCTTTAGTGCATTAAAAAGCATATTTCTAGTATTCACTTATTTTTGTCAGTTTCTGACACCTATGAATAATTTCAAACTGTGCCCTGGCACAAGTTTCCAACCTTCCAGGAACGACAGAACAACTTTCGTAAGAAACATCGGTCAGAAGATCATGTGTATCTCGTCCTTTCTAGCATATTTGCAAGGTTCAGTGCTCAGAGCTCCTCGATATATCAAAATGCGTAAAATTCCTTGAAGTATTTTTGAGGTGCTCTTATGAAGACTCAACAGTCTGTAGTGCTGCGCAGGAAGCAGCGGGCCCTGCACGCACATTGCACAGCACAAAATAACACGGCTGTCTTCTATTTACTTTGTGGTTGTTCACTTGTATCAGATGAATGCTTCTACGGTGCCCAACGTTTTGTTTTTTTTGCTACTGTCACAAACGCCTTATTAGATTTGGGGATGTTTGGGAGGCTCACAAAGTTTGTGTAAATATTTTCTTCAGGCTGTTTGCCATATATTCCCTTCTTCACAATTGTTTTCGTTATGGCTACGTGCAAGAGAGGGCATATCCTCAGCGTCCGTTGCTTATTCACATGCAAATACAATAAGAAGGGTTGTGTTACTCAATCGCGAAACTGCACCGACAACGTTGTCCAGACTATTCGAAGGCGGCTTTTGTGTCCCGAATTTCTATTGTAACCATCGCTATCCCAACAAACTGACCCTTAACGCGAACGGTTTATAAGATTATTGCAGTATTAAATGCTTAATATACCCGCTACGAACGCAATACACCTGCTGGTTTGCGGTATGGCTGATTGCACTAATATGGCCGTTCAGAGGCGGACCCGGAAACAAAATGTGGAGTATCCTTGCAGGCGGGGGTTTTCTGTGCCCGTTCTGGAAGCGCAATGAGGGTGGTAGGGGTTGGGTAGAACAGATTGATTCAGTACATGGTGCTTGTTGCGATATGATCTGCAGTTTCATTGCCAGAGAGAAGGTGCGAAGGGTTGGTGACACTGCGGGGGGTGTTCTTGGGAGAAGTGCAATGACGAATCTTTAAAAAAAGTATTTTATTTGAAAAACAGTGATGCAGCTTGTACTGTTGGTGCAAGGCGGGAGAACAGCACAGTTGAGGGCGATTTTAGGACCATTAAAGTATACATAGTATTTTATGTGGTTGAATTATCAATCACTTCCATCGTCGTCTTAGGACGTCACAGCGCGTAGGGCATATCGGCTTGTAGCACGCCCTAGCCTTCGCAGGCCTCCACTCTTCGTCAGCTGCACCGGGGGCCGTCTCCACGTGTGCATTGTGAAGGGATGTTCGTAGGTTGGTTGCCTCAGACCATGGCAGATACCCACGCGGGGAACTGGCCAAGAAGCTTTGTACCTAATCGGCTGTGACCTATATTATTTTAGATTTCAAAATTTAGATTACGAAATGTGAGCAGTCCCGCGAGGGTCATGCATTTCAACATCTTAAAGCAAGAATTTTAGAATACGATTTTAAAACCACCGCGACCGCGAGGTTCGGGAATCTTATCTCATTATAAGTTGAGCTCCGTGACGCTTGGTATCAATGAGAGTTACGGAAAAGAGAAGTGCTTAACCCTCGAATAAAATTGGCGACCTCATAATTTTATCACGCTGTTCATTAGCTCTACCATTGAGTTTCCCATCAGAATTCGCGCACTCACTCCAAGTACAGCAGCTTTATTAGCCTAATGTGGCTCGAAAATGCGATTTCCCTAGGAAAGGAGGCCGTGTATCGGAACAGGCTATGTTAAATTGACCGCGTATCTGCTCTCTTCAGTTGCAAACGTCTTCGCAAGACTATTGCATTGTGCCCTCCTTCTTACGCAACTACGTCCCTTCTCTCCCCGCGCCCGCCTCTTGCACCCTTCCCTTCGTGTCTCGATTCTCCCCTGATAGAGGCAAGGGAAGTGTGCTCAATCCCATTATTCCGTGCTTTGCTCTGCTCGCGTGCTAGCTCTTTCACTGCAAAGCAGTATATGTCTAACACCCCCCCCCCCCCCCCCCCCCCAGTTTTTTTCATTCCGGTGTCATCGATTTACTCAGCGCCGCTACGGGGTTCCTCCTCACCACCGCTGTCACATCTTCCACAAATATTTTCCCCCTTGCCTCCGCCGATGCCCCTCCGGCAAGTTGCGCTGTCGGCAGATAACGGGGGTAGTACGGTTATCAGATGATTGCGAAAATAAACAGAAGCACGGGTGCGCGTAAGAAAGGCGCTGACCTTTTTATTTTATAGACCTTTTTATAGACCTTTTTATTTTATTCGTTCTAGGAGTTTTGGCGCAGTCAACAGGAAGATGTAACTGCGCATGCGCAACACAGCCCAGATCATGCTATGATCTTATTAAAGATTAACGGATGAAAAGCTTTATATTCCCTAAGAAATTTGTGCCTCGCGCGAGCTGCAGTCTTCTCGGTCACGGCGCATTTCTGCTGCGTATCAGGAACTGTTTGCGTGATCAGCGAACGCACTGCGGTGTGCGCTACTCTGCTGCAACCTAGCAGCGCGCCGCCGCCGCCGGCCAGCATCTTGCAAATCTTGTTTTAACCCTCCGCCGCAAATGTCAGGTGGTTCCGATTAGCCCCGCACAAGGGAACAACGAGCATGTTGTTGGAAATTGTGTTTGAATCTCCCGCTTAAATGTCACGTGGCTTGGATTAGTGGACAATGGAACAGCATCTTGGGAAAGTGTCAGGGGGAGGGCGCTGTTTGGTGGCGACGCATGAGACATGCGCGAGGGAAAGGCAGTGAGAAAGATGGCGCCGTAGCCGCACGTGCCGTACCCCACCTCACCCTTCGCTAGACTCTCCTCTCCGTTTTCTTTCACTCGTCGCTGCTGCGTTCGCTCACTCGGTTACGCGCACATAAAGAGTCACCGCTTCCACGAAACCAGGTAACATTTGCCAAAGAGCTGCCACCTAAAACGACCGAACCCGCCGTCGCCGTTTCAGCTAAAATTCCACTTCGCCAAGTAGCTGCCAATCCGTCTCAGTTAAGGGGAAACTTGCCCAGTTGGAATGCCCGCTTGAGCCCATATTTCTGTTTCAGCCTGGAAGGCCTTCCGAGCGATATTTCCGCTGGTGTGTGAGAGAGAGAGAAACAACTTTATTGGATAGTCTCCTGCAGAGAGAGCAAGCAAGGGCTCCGTGGAGCCAGCCTACTCCCCGACGCGGCCGCTCACGTCTTCAAGGCTGTGCCCTGCCGGCGTCCGCCGGTTCGGCGCGCGGCGGGTCTCCGGAGAAGTCCAATCGGACCCTCCGCACTCGCCTCCCCACGCTTCTGCCTGGCAAGGGCTGCCTCGAGCTGCTGGACGGCTTGTAACTGCACCGCGTAGTCCGGCGATGCAATCGCGTTTGCAATATTGTCCGGCAGCCGCTCCTGTGCGGCCGCCTCCACCGGATAGCGAGTACAGTCCCACAGAATGTGAGTCAAAGTTGTGTTCGTAACCGCGCACACACTGCACAAGGCGCTCTCATAAGCGTCCGGGCACACGTGTCGCGCCAGCGCCGGCGTGATCACCGGGTGTGTCTGGATCTGGCGGTAGAGCACTGCCTCCTTTCTTGATAGCTTCGGGTGTGCTGGTGGCCTGGTCCGACGGCATTACCGGTACCATCTCAGGATCTCGGTGTATTCGACGAGAGGTTCCTGGTGAATGCTGTCTTCGCTTGGTCGCCGCCGCTCCACTGGAGAGACGGGGGTGGTGGGAGGGGCCGCCGCGCGGTTGGTGAGCGCGCGCGCGGGCGGCGTCCGCCGTCTCGTTTCGGTTGGGGTGACCGCCCTTGTATTTGTCATTGCCTTCCCGTATGTCCGTGTGCACCGGGAACCACCGCAAGTATGTGGCCGGCACTGCTTTGTTCACTGCACTGCACCGCACATTCACAGCACTAGCACCGACGCTATTACGCGTGTAATTCACAATCGCCGAGCGGGAGTCACTCAACACTGTCGTGCATCCGGGGTCCGTGAGGGCCAGGACAATTTCGGTCTCTTCCGCGTGCCGTGCCGACGGTACGCGTACACTGCAAGCACTGTACACCTCCCGCTGGTGGCTCGCACCGCCACCGCGACGTAGGCTCCGGGTCGGTCGGGGTACTCCGCTGCGTCCACGAAGAGGGCGCCGGTGTCCCCGGCGTACAACTCCGTGAGGGCCTGGGCCCTAGCAGTTCTCCGGGCTCTGTTGTGCTCCGGGTGCACGTTCCGGGGCACCGGGGTGATCCGGAGTCTCCGTAGGACACCTTCTGGCAGTTCCTTTGAGTCGGCTTGACGGGCCGAACGGTCTGCGAAACCCAGCCGTGCGAGAATGTTACGACCGGTTCGTGTGGTTGTAAGACGTTCGAGCTGGGCCGTGCGCTGGGCCTCGCTGATTTCATCGAGCGTGTTGTGCACTCCGAGTGCCAGGAGTTGCTCCGTGCGGTACTGTTCAGGAGTCCCAGCGCCGCCTTATACGTTTTCCGGATGGCCGCATCGATCTTGTTCCGTTCTTGCGTCTTCCAGTAATGGTACGCTCCGATGTAGGTTACATGGCTGACCGCGAATGACTGGACCAGCCGCAGCAGGCTGGCTTCCTTCATCCCTTGGTGTCGCGTTGCCACCCGCTTGATGAGGCGAGTTGCCGTCCCGAGTTTGGTGACGAGGCGGTCTGCTGTGGCGCCGTTGCACCGGCTGCTTTCCAACGTAATCCCGAGGACGCGGAGCGCGCTCACCGTGGGTACGATCGTGCCGCTCTTCGACCGTATTGTGATCGTCGCAGAGTCCACCGCCGCACGTTTTCGGTACGCACCCGGCGGGGGGATCACTAGGAGCTCGGACTTCTGCGGGGAGCATGTCAGGCCGGAGCCCTCCAAGTGTGACTCGATGGCGTTCACCGCGCTCTGTAATGCCGCCTCGATGTGGCCGTCACTGCCCCTGGAGACCCACAGGGTGACATCGTCCGCGTAGATGGTATGGCGGACTTGTGGGATCTCCGTGAGCCGGTTGGCCACCCCGATCATTACGAGGTTGAATAGCAGCGGCGAGATAACCGAGCCCTGGAGTGTCCCTACGCGCCGAGCTTCTTTAGCGGTAGTTCCAATTCTCCGGCCTAGATTTTCACCTTCCTCTCCGACAGGAAGTCCATGATGTAATTGTAAGAGCGCCTGCCCATGCCCAGCTTCGATACCCGCGCCAGGATGGCAGAATGGCGCACCTTGTCAAAGGCGCTTTGTAGGTCGAAGCCCAGCACCGCCCTGTTGTCGCGGGTGGGGGCCTTCATTTCGAGCACCTCATGCTATAGTAGTAGCATGGCGTCTTGTGTGCTGAGCCTCTCCCGGAACCCCAGCATAGTATTGGGGTATAGCCCTTCTGCCTCTAGGTAACGCTGCCATCTATTCATTAGAACATGTTCCAGAACCTTCCCTACACACGAAGTGAGGGAGATCGGGCGCAGGTTCTCAATGCTGGGCGGCTTTCCTGGCTTGGGGATTAACACCGTGCGGGCCGTCTTCCACTGTGGGGGCAGCTCGCCCGTTTGCCAACACTTGTTGTAATACCTTGTCAGGGCCGCGATGGCACCGTCGCTCAGGTTTCGCAGAGTCTTGTTTGTAACGCGGTCCGGGCCCGCTGCGACTTGCAGTTCAGCGTCTGCAGCACCGCGCGAACTTCCACTCTTCGACATCTCTGTCCAACGACGGGTTGTCCGCTCCTCCGTACTCTCCGTGCCGTTCGCTCGGGGTACTTGGCAAATATCTTGCATTAATTCTTCTGCGCGTTTCGCGCTCGCCCAACGCTCGGACGGTCGTGTGCATCGTCTGGGCTAGCCGATGTTGTTGATGGCCCTTGGTCCCACTACATAATCGAGGTGATCCTGCCCGCGTCCGTGCCGTCCGTCGCCGAACCCCTACGCAAGCACAGAATCACGGACTGGGACCGGTTTCGGCAAGTCCTCGAGGGACAACCGGAGCAGGGAGAGGAGATCACGGACATCGGCGTATGGGCTGACGCCATCGTCCGCGCGGCCGAGAACGCGACCACTGAGGTGGAAATTGACGAAACCATCCAACAAGTGGACAGCCGCCTGGCCCACATGCTAGAAGCCCGCCAATCGTTACAGCGGCGATGGAAGACGCAGCGCACGAACCGCCGGTTGCGCAAGAAAGTGGCGCCACTAAATCAGGCCATAGAGAAATACAGCCGAGAACTGTGTGCGCAACAGTGGCACGCCGTCTGTAACGAGGCGGACGGGCACAAGGGGAGAACCTGGAACCTGCTCCGGCACCTTCCGCTGGTGTCGTTCACGCTTAAGTATGCACCATCACCCGTTGCCGATTTATGCGTGCACGGTTTGCGGGTGGAAAAAGGGGGACGTGAAGCCAGAGATAGCCTTCATGCCGCTACCGATGAGATACCGGTTGTGCTGGTGGGAGATTTAGATGGCGAAATTACATGGCTCATTGCGCTTAGTCGGCTATCTCCCATAATCTAGTGGTTCTGGTGTGGGATGATGTGTTAACACAGACATCTTACACAGAGTTATAAGCCTACGAGAAGAAAGGGTAGCGGACAACCACATGTTTGTGCGCAGGAGTGGAGCTCAAGGGCTTCCAGGTTTAAATCATTAAGGGGCGGTCGCGTGCCGTTCGCTTGGAGGAAGAAGAACAACAATTGAAGCGTTGACCCAACCAGAAATATGAATGGGCACAAAAAAAAACAGTAAGCTGCCGGCGCCGCCGTTTGTGCCTCAAGTTCAGTTCGTCGAGTAGCGGTGAATCCCCTGGATGAACATCAACTTGCACGCTTGGAACGCCGGCATGAACCAATATCACATCTTCAGAGGGCTATCAGGGTATATTTTTGGCTGTGTCGGTCAATTGTGAACACGCGCACATGAACGGTTGCTGGGTTATGCGTGGGCAGGTTTGTAGTGGAGAATAGTGAGAGAGAGGAGGGTGGCGTGCACGCGCAACTATTGGTTCCATTCCCGTACTGGTGGATGGCATGTCCATTGTGCCGGTGCGAGGTTTATATGCGGACTTTAAACGGCCAAATGGGAACTGTCTGGAGTCCTTGGTGCTAGAGCAGATTGGGTTTGTGTGTTACACAAAAAACAGCAAGATGCTTACGACGGAGGGGGGGGGGGGACACAGGCAGCTCTATGTTTGTCTGCAAGAACAAAGCTTGGATCCTTCAGAGGTTCATTCAGCTAATTGGCTAGGAAGTGTCCTCCATCGCAAATTACGAATAACGTGTTTTGTTTCGTTCACGCCGTGGACGGCGTCCAGCTTTGCAGGTCATCCTTCTTCAAAGAGTGGCTAATTTTTTCATAATAATTAACCTAATATGTATTCTAATCAGTGTTGTACACGTTCCTCTAAAATAGGAACGAAAGCTCGTTCCTCGTTCCTTCCCAATTTTGAAACGAGTTCCCGTTACAAGTTCCTTTATTGCGAAAGGAACGCGTTCCAGTTCCACTTCGAAAATTGGAACGTGTCGTTACATTAACGTTACAATTAGGTTTTTAAATTAAAATATAGTGTCGGATATCCTTGGGGCGAAATTATTGAGAAATTTAAAACTCAGCATCGACTACGTATATTATACGAATTTTAACACCGCCGGCAGCAGATTATCTGGTGATAAAAATAATCAAAAGAAAATCTCCGTAGGCGAATTTTTTCAGGCAGCACAGGACAAACTCCAGTCGGCTCTGGGACATTTCGATGCAGGATGTTTCGGTGCGGAAATTCGGTGTACGGACATATCGGTGTACGGGTGTTTGGGTGCATGGACATTTCGGTGTACGGACATTTCGGTGCGCAAACTTTTCAGCGACCAAATTATCCGGTGGTTGCCTGTTTGCGACAGCCGTTATATTTTTATTTCCGCTTAACGTGGTTATGGGACAACAATCTGGGGCAGTGAATTTATTTATTTATTTTTTTTTAGAAATTCTACATTTATATATTTTTGTTTAATACCTATTCCTGGGGACACCTGTTTGCAGCCCATTGAATTCTTTAGCGCACGTTTTTTTTATTTACGACAGGTTGTTAATTTATATTCCCTCTTTTTTAGCTAAGACAATTAACCGGTGTTTACGATGGTCCGACGCCTTTTTTGTATTTTTTTAAAATTACACAACCTCAAATTACATAAATTACATGCACACACTCAATATCCAAACGTAACAAACATTTGCTAGCCCCCCTGAATGCAGAAAACCTTATCAAGGTTATTGCGTCGGCTGGGCTGCCTTGCTACAAATGAATTGCGAACACTGGTCTAGGATATTGTCGTGGAGGAAGAACGGGCCTTATTGAAAACAGCCGCAGCTTCTAATGTCCTAAATGTTGATTAAGCGCGTACGGGTTGTGCATACAAATTGCACCCATCCTGTTCGGGAAAACCAACCTTCGTTTTATGTTTACATGCCTACATTCACCACATTTTAATTCTTTGTCCTAGCGCCCCCCCCCCTCCCCCCTCCGCGCCTACACGCTCGAATCTCGACCAGATTTCTTTTTGGGTCATATTATTTCGTTTTCCCCTGAAAATCCTAACAGGCGTGGGCGGAGTTCAACGGTCTCCGAAGCATCCCCGCACCTGATACAGGAAAAAGCTTTACATTCACCAGGAGCTCACGGAAACCTCTATAATGTTACACAAAAAGCACCCCAGAAAGCCGCTGAGAACACAATGGCCACTATCGTTTGCTGGCTACGCCCTTCCGCGCGTCCCGTCATACCGATGGCGCCCCCACTCCATGAATAGCTCTTTCTTCGCCTTCAGTCTCCCCATTGGGAATAATTCTTCAAGTCGCGCATATCATGGACACCCAAGCATACATTGTTTTCCTCCCATCATAAGGAGCAAAAAAAATTGACTAGGCTAGTGTGACGAGAGCGGCAACAGTCGTCTTCAAGTTTTCGAAGTCCAGTTGACGCAATGGTGAACCACAAGTGACACCCCTCTCTCTCTACCAAGGGGCTGGTAGCAGGCGGGGCTCAGCCTTCCCCTCCCCAAAGTAACGCCACCGTAAGTGCGATCGTTGGTTGGTTAGTTTTAAGTAGAAACCGACACCGAATGCAACGAATACGAGGTTGATTGAGAAAATATTTAAAACGGAATACACACGCGCTTAATCTACCTCGTTTTTTCTGTTTTTTTTTTCGTGGATGTTTTGCTGTGGGGGGAGCAGGATAGACTTAAAAGAAGCAGCGTCTTGCACCGTTGGCTGAAGTGAAAGCAAAGCGCTTTGGTAATACTTAAAGTAGTAGGGTTGTTCACATGAATGTTAAAATAATAATAAAAAAGATTGAACGAATGCAAATTAACAACGTTAATTTTTACCATCTACTGCAGGTATTGGGATTTACGTGGCAATGCTCCGCCAGTGTTTAGCGTTCGTTTCCACACATGGTGGCGGAAGCATAAGTCTCGAATGTAAAATCATATCAAGTCACGAAATTACAATATTAAATCTAAAATGTTCAAAAAATGCCTGGGACATCGCGTGACTCAAAATGTCTGGACCAAGACGTCATGCACCAAAATGTCCGATGCACAGAAATGTCCGCGCCGAAACGTCCTACGCGTAAATCTCCGACACAGAAATCTCCGGATCCCGTATTAGACAATCTTTCCCCGCCAGGGATCAATTCTATCGGCCAGACGCGCGTCCTGGCCTCCCCAGGCAAACGATGAAAGGTGAAAAACATTCTCGCGGCTACGCTATTCACCCGTCGAACGCCGCGTAAGTTCAACCACATGAAAGCAAGCACAAGCTGCGCCTGCTGCGTGGTTATTCTTCTGCCTTTGACCTTCGAGGAAGCACTTACGGCTGAAGGGCGGGAAGAGAAACGCAGTAGCGACTTGTGGATTTTTGTACTCGAGCCGTGGCACAAAAAACAGCCAAATCCTAGCGATGTAACGGCAGGAACGCCGTTCCTGCCGTTCCTTCAAAACGTAAACGAGTTTACCGTTACAGTTCCACCGACCCTTAATGGAACAGTGGCGTTCCCTCCGTTCCTCCAAAAAGGAACTAGTTCCAGGAACGTCGTTCCTTGTAACGCCGTTCCGTACAACTCTGATTCTAATCATATAAACGTCTCTCCTGTCGGTTACGTAGCGACATTTTGCCCCAAGCATGATTCAAATTTCTTGGACGTTGCATAGAGTGAACGTTGAAGACCAGCGGAAGTGAGGTCTTCTAGTAGGCGTTTTCCCATTCGTACCTGTTGTCATACTCATTTCAACTTTTGTACCTGGCTGAATAGAGTAGTGACAGCAAGATAGACCAAAAACTGTCGCATTTTACGTACCCAAGAAAGACTATCGACATTGAAAAGATTAATCAGACAGCCTTACCCTCAGGTCGCAGATTTTTAGCTGACAACAGCTATACGTGACCTGCGTAGTTCAACCTAAACCTAAAAGAAAGTCTAAATTCCGCTCGCTTTAACTTTCGTCTTTTGCTATTGCTTTGAGGTTTGTGCTTACGCAAACAAAATTTCGGAGACCTCGGGGTTATCCAATCTACGTACGCGGGTTGGACGAGCGGCAGCGCTAATTTCGGCCACTAATTTCGAAATCGCAAAACAGATTTCACGCTTCTTGCGCTCGCTGAATTTTGTCACTGAGACACGCAACAGAACGGCAAGCTAACGCTCCACCATCTATTCGTAACGGCGACGCAAATGAGCACTATTTAATGAAAGTGCACGCAGAGTGCGCAGGGGCCGCAAAAGAGCGGCGCACGGCAGCAGGCGAGCCAGCGGTCCGCCGGACTCGCTGGCTTTTAAAGCGCCATCATCGCAGCTCAAATAAACAGATTGTCTGAATCCCTCCCGGGATGAAGGATCCTCCAGCGGATTAACCTCAACCCACCAGTACCCCTCGCCCACCTCAGGTCATCCCAAACGACCTACGTCAACTTATCAAGATCAGGCCGATTCCTCGAAACATGTCACACAACCTTCCATTCGGCCAGACGACAAGCTAGAGCAAGACACCACAAACACACCACTACCCACCCTCGGAGCACACGCTGTACGTGGACGCGGCACAGTATCACTCCAAGGAAGCCTTCACTGTAGTAGTGCTTACCTCACTCACAGATGCACCAACCAATTGCATGACCATTTTCACTAACTTCCCCGTTGATAGCGGAGGAATCGGCAGTGGCCATCCGCCCCTCACACAACCCCCCCCCCCCCCCCCCCATGAAAATTCTCACGGATTCCCAACAAGCACTTCGCAACTTTGCCAAAGGCACCATATCTAAAGTAGCACTGCAAATTTTGCGAAAGAAGCCCCCACCCAACCCGTGTCACTGCTGTGGACCCCGGCCCACACTAGAATAGGCGGTAATAAGGCGGCCCACCATCAAGCTCGAGCACTGACCACCCGAGCAGGCCTCTCTTTTCCACGTAACAACGGTGTCCCGACGGCTTCTCGGTATGGCACTTCTAACATATCGAGAGGTCACCCAGCACTGCCGACTCATCCGCAGGGCACTATCCCCCACCGCACCCGTCACTAAAGCCACGCTGCCGCCAACATGGGCACATCCTACAAACTCACTGCTTCCCCCACAGAACCACGCTCACACACACGCACCCATACAAGTTTGCAACACCACACTGCCCTCATTGCCACCAACGTGATACTCACTTTCATTCGCTGTGTGAGTGTCCACACGACCTATTTCCCCTCCTACCGCACGCCCCACCACTGGGAACAGGCCTTGGGGAGCTCGGACCTGGCGGTTCAGGAAACTTGCGGTCGCCGACGCCGTATTGGCTTCGGCATCCCTCCTTCCTAAATCCCAGTTGTGAAATAAAGTGGTTTTCTCTCTGTCTGTCTGTCATGTCTGTCCCTCTCTCTCTCTCTCCTCTCTCTCTCTCTCTCTCTCTCACCCGATTGCGTCACTCTTCTTTTTGATCGGCTGGTGTTGAAAAGTCCTTGTCACCTAGAGTAAGAGGTAGTTTAAACTAGAAGTTTCACTTCAAATTTCACTTCATACGGCCACCGATCGGTGAACCTGCGAGTGGCAGAGCGCCGTCACCGTCCCGGCACTTTCGTCGGTGCTGTAACGTAGGTAGCGCCGCAAAGCTGTTTCCCCTAATGCTAAGTTGATCGCCAGAAGAGATCGGACTCGTCGGGATGGGCTGGTGAACATGTCGCAAACAATCGGGAGCATCGAGCTCATTTTGCTTCTGTCAACACGGGATCCTATGGGAACCCGCGCCGCTTTGTACTACCCGGAAGTACTCTGCCCGGAAGCCGCTTGCGCAGGCGCCCCCTGGGACAACGTTACTAGAATGGTATTCTAGTAACGTTGCCCTAGGCAGCGCAGGAGGCCCATTGCTAAGATGCTAGCGAGGTGTTCAGAGATCGGCCCTTACGGTGCATTATCATGCCCAGTACGCGTGCAATCACAGAACATGCCTGTGAGGAGGGAGTATATGATGTAGCAGAGGACAAGCAGCAGGACGACGAGGAAGGCGAAGAGGAGCAGGTGGACAATCCGCACCTTTCCTGCAAGGATTGTGACACCAAGGAGATGTAGCACTAACTCCCCAATCGCGTTTCGGTCAGAAACAAAAATGCCCTCCTAAGCAAACATTAGAGACTTTAAAGGAGCCATGAAGACAAATACAAGTTTGTTTTATCCCGGAGATTTCGTGTTTTAACAGCGTCCCCAGCGCTGCGCGGCAGCAAATGGATGCGGTATTCACTGAGAAATTAATCAATTTAGGTTAAACTGCTGTTTTCTCCCTCCAAATCGTGTGTCTCGGTGACGTCTGCAATGACGTCATAGCGGCGCGTATACAAAGAAACTGCCACTGTGCCATTCTGCTCTGCAGCGTTGCTGCCGTCATACCTCCCAGATGGCGCTAGCACACGCAGCCCTCCACCGTTGCTTTGTTTCTGACCGTATTTAAACCTGCTTGTTTTTGTTACGGTAGAAGGAAGTAATCGCTTCGTGAAACCTGGGTATGCTTGACAAAGGAGGACACGTAAGACAACGTCGTTTACCGGCAATCGGCCAGCGTCGTGTAAGACAACTACGAAGCGCCGGACTGCTGTGCAGTTAAAACAAGCATAGTGCACCCAGTACCAACAGCAGTGCTCGTGGGTACTTCTAAGTTTACGTGTATTTTCGTAACTTTTGCTGTTTCCCGCACAAGTCTTACTGCTGTAAAATTGTTACGAATTACATTTTGCGCAAATAGCTTGTTCGGCAAGCTTATAAGCTCTGCCTACTTTTCGTTTGCTTTTGCCGGCCTCCTCAAATCGCAGAGCAGGCTGGTTTGACATCATAAGGTTGTGTTGCGGGAAATGAGCTGGTGGGTCGCATTGCCATTCCCTTTTTTCCTAATTATATAGCTTATTTGAGCGCAGTTTGCAATGAAAGTGGTTTCAGTATGATTCTAACGAGGCAATCTTTTAAATCAACCAAACTTGTGTTTTGTCTTTATGGCTCCTTTAAGCATATCGTTACCGTGTTCGCGTTACCGTTTACCGCTGGAAACGGTAGGACACGCTTTAGCAACCCTTTTGCGGTTTGCGTATTCCGGCCGCCCTGGCGCATGTAGCGACATCTGATGAATTGTTTCAAAGTAAATCCCGCATACTTTTGTTGCGCATATCTATTTGCCTTCGTTTAAAGTAGCTGGAATGTTTCACTTCTCGGCTGAAGCGCTCACAATAACTAGAGTACACTCCACAACAACTGTACTTGTTGCTAGAATACTGCAGCCATCACTTGTTGAGCTTTAAAAAGAAACGGGTCGGTGGCGCCGTCTACCGAGCAGAGTTAGAATCAAGGTAAAATATAATTTGCCCCCTCGCTAAATTTTTAGGTGAGAAATAAGTAAAATTTCTTGTTATGATTTCTCAGTAACCTACGCTACCTTGCCCAGCACAGTTTTGGAGTCCTAACAGCACATTGGGAGCTTATAAACTTATCTAAACTATTTGAGGCGCCAAGGCTTAGCACGAGTAGGGGCGGGCATTTCGAAGCGCCCATCTGAGAAAAATGGTCGTTTTTTGTTGTCCTGAGCCTTATTAACGAAAAAAAAAACGTACTAAAGAGCATTAACTGAGATTAATTTTATGCGCTGTGCCAAGCATAAAGCGCCGAGCTCACTACATTTGCTGCAATCAACACGCGAGGGTACACTTCGTCTGCTCAGGAAGCTCGCTGGTGACGGTAGAGCCTGTGCCGGCAAGTTACCGTGTGCGGTAACTCTCGGACATGCGCAGTCGACTCCTGCAAACACGGTAACACTATGCTAAAACTCTCTATTTTCTCCTTGAAACGAAAAGAAAAATCCAAGTAAGCCTTGTTTCACAGAGGAGCTAAGTTTTGCCGATTGCAGGAACCCCGTATAAGACGGCGGACGTGTTACTGCATGAAAAAAAAAAAAAAAAGACAGAACTCACTCCATCAATGCATTCATCCCACTAGCTTACTGCCATTGACTTCGCCAATCAATTTTTTAATTATTGCGAAGACATTTGGACGTCCAGGTATAACCATTGTTTCTTGCGAGCGAGTTACGTTACAGTAGTCGCAGAAGCTTGAAAATGTTTTTTTTCGGAGTTACTTCACAACGTTAGGGTCAGGCGGGGTCATTTCACTTCAGCACGCACTAACAGGCCACTTCATTTGCATGAGCACGCATTGCCGGTTCTGCTCTACAACTGGCCACCGCTGTGAAATTGGCTTAGCAGTAGTGCGTTGTCTATGAAGCAATCGCAAACGGTTTTGCCAGATAACCCTAAATCAGCTCCGCTATAAAAAGAAAGTACTTGCCAGACTGCCGCGTCAGGGGCGTAGCCGGTTAAGGGGCTGGAAAAAACGCCAATGGAAAGAAATTGTTAACACCTAAAATTCTCCTTGGGTATGCATTCGAGATCACAACGAGGAGGTGAAAGGCGTTTTTTCAATTTTATATTTTCTACACTTCTTTAACTTTACAATTTAATACCGGCTTTATAAAATGAAATTCCCATCGCCAAATATCCTAACATCGCCCTTATCTGCTTCACCGGCGCGCTTTAGATGCGTTTTATTCGAAACCGGTTAAAACACTGTTACACCACTGGTTTCTACGGCCGACGTTGACTTCGATTGGAGAAAGGGACAGCCAGTCGCGCTTCTGTCACTTCAAGAGTGTCCGACAGAGAAGTAAAGAAGCAACGGTATTACATTATTCCGCTTGGAGAAATTCAGAAGCATCCAGAACCCGGCAGGGCTTTGAGATAACTTTGGCGGTGAATGATCGGGAGGATATAGAAAAAGTGCGTAGGCTTCCTGCTCAGGGCCCTTTATTGCGGCTGCCCCATTTTCGTCATTCGTCTCTACCATATGGAGGGTAGTTGAACAGTAAAAGTGCACGCGTCATGTGCCCATACGTGCCTCATTTGAACGTCCCGACGTCATAACAGCTGAGTTGTTTATCCGCGTGTGCGTTAAAGACACCGACTTGTGTAAAAGGCTCTCATTACACCCTGTGAACCGTTCACCACGATTTGTTGTAAACGCCGCCGACTGCAAACGCTACTAGTGTAGGCACTAGTTTATTTACGTACTACGGCGAAGCTGTATATACCGAATTCCGCCAGTTCTCACGCCCTTGTGGAACGAAAGCTGTGGAACTTGGATCGATATCTAGTGGGCATTATGATATACTCTTGCTGGCGACCTACGCCTTCGTCGGTAGGTGGTGGCTCCTTCTCGTGCGTGCGTCAGTCTACTCAACGGCGTGAGTTCATCATATGAAATAATTTTTAATAGAAAAAACGTCTGACGGCCTCAAAAGCAACATCTCTTATACTGCCCCTGAAATAACGCCTACCCAGAAGTGCACTTATTTTTGCAGGTGAAGCCGACTTTAAGATCTGTGTAAGCTTGGTCTTTGTGAGCTGTATTTCCCAAATTGTGCGTTGCGCAGTGAAGCATGTACATCAATGGAGGTAGTATCGTTACCTCTTCTCTACGTCGTGAATACTGCTTGCCACTGGTGGCGTAAATATTTATCTCCTCCCTTTCCGCAATGCCGTGCGCTCCTCGACGGCCACCTGGGAGCCGCACATAAGCCTGCACAGTGATTGGCTTAGCCGGGGTATAATAAAATATCGTTGTCTCTGCCCAGCAATCGTGTGGGTGCCTTGTCTATGCAGCAGAGATGTGGCCACTGTACTTATAATTCACTATAGTAAATCTTTCCTTGATTGCGGGGTTTTACGCGCTGACGCTACACCTGGGCTCTGAGTCGAGCCGTAGTGGAGGGCTCCGGATCAGTTTTGACCACCTGGGGATCTTTAACGGGAACCGAAATCTCGAAAACACGGGAGGTTTCGCTTTTCGCCTCCAACTTGCGCTTTTCGGCTCCAATCGAACCCGCGTCCTCGTGCTCTGCCGCATAACGCCTTAGCCACTGAGCCACCGCGGCAGGTCTGTAACAAATCTCCAATATAGAAAAACCGGAGTGCAGCAAATCAATCCGGACCACACCAGCTTCGCTGGCCTTCTTCAGTTTGGGGAAGGACTTCGATGTGTTGCTTCATAGTGGTCGTTACCTCAAGTAGAGGTTAGATGGAAGGAGGGGAAAGTGAAAACAATTAGCTCCAATCCATGCTGTGAACGTGGTTGGAAAGCAAAGCTTTAAACAACACCCAAAACAATTGCGCGTGCGACTTCACTTGAATTCACACACATGGCTCTACAAACAGCGAAATCAGTGATTCGGCCAGCCGTCACCCGGAATTCGCCGGGGCGGCACCCCTAACGCGACAGGGCCGGCCACGGCCGGACTAGAGCGGCGGGTGCCGTCGCTACAGCGCAGCCGTGGGTCGGCAGAAAGAAAACGGAGAGGAGCTTCTTTCGAAGGGTCAGATAGCGCGAACTAGCCATCCTCATGTGCTAGCTCGTTGCTACACCACCACGCGACACAAGCGCAGACACCGAAAGAATTAGGCATGTGAGCTTAGTGATTACCCATTTATACTGATTTAAATTAGTTTAGCAAGTTTGAGAATTACGAGAAGGATGAGGGAACTCTTATTTATCAGGACCAGACGCTCGTTTCGCCAATTTGCAATACCTTGTAAAACACAACCGAATTGGTACTCGCCAATTTAGAAAACGGGGTCCCATTCTGGCAAGCAGTGTGCAAAAGGTAGCTTTTCCCTAGCGGCCACATATCTGAACGTGGTCTCTACATTTTGTTTTCCCGCCCTGTAAACCAATCCTTGCCATACCTTTGCCGTACGACTGGTTAATTCCGTCGGGTCCGGGTCACCCAGGAGGTGCTGTAGAACAAGTTAATCAAGCCGTGTGAACGCAGCACGCATTGGAGGCGAAGCTGCACCAAAACAAGCCCAAAGCAACCGTACTAAGGCAGACGACAAAGCCGACGGAATGGTTCCCGCTGTCACGCCCTCCGGCACGCAGGGAACGCTGGGTAATAGCCGGGATTCGCCGCGCCGTCTACACTATGCTCCGTGACGGAAAACCGCCCTCCCCCTCTTCAGCCACGGTAGGAGTTTCTTGTACCCCACGCCGCGAAGGAACCGTTGGATGGTTGAGGTAGAAAGCTTGCTTTAAAGCAAAGACACGGACAAAAGCAGGCAAACGAAGACATACTACTTCATCGAGAACTTAAGCGCAGTAAAACTGACGGACTCACGAAGTAGAATAACAATGAAGCAAACATACGCCGACTAAAAAAAAAGACAATGAGGAGAATATCTGCATAGCGAACATACGCCTTAAAAACTTCAAAGAAGGCTCCAACGCAGTACAGTGCGTTGCAGCCAACCAATCGCAATACATGCGGTTGGTAAAATTTCGCCAAGGCTTTCGTTCTTTTTTCATATACTTGTCCTTGTGAGGTGGTACGGGTTTCTCCGTAGTTATAAATTAAAATGTCTTTTATTTGTGTATAGGGTAGTAGTCTGAGCATGCATCGCTCAAAACGTGTCGCGTTTACTGCTGATCGGACCCGAATAAACAGAGGAGAGCAGGTTCCAATGGCTGTTGTTAGGCGCAAGTTATCGTAAATCAGTTGACAAATGAGGGTACGAAAAATTGTCGAACCAAACGTGACCGGTGGAATAAATTTGCTATAATGAACGGGGACAGCGGCGGAGGAAGATTTGTAGGCATCTTTAAAGGGATCAATACATGCATACTCGCCCAATTCGCAATCATGGAAGATACAAACTTTTGGAAGATCGAAACTTTGTAGAGCGCACGTTAGGCAAGATAGAGACGACAGCAGACGTCTCGCCGGAACGGGTGCCTGATTTATTCTGTGTGCGTGACTGGGGTTCCTCTAAGGCCGGCGTGGTGGATAATGATGACGGTAAGGCACATGCAATGGTGATGATGGGCGATGCGCTGATGATGGCGATGACGACGATGATGACGACGACTACGACGACGACGACGATGATGATGATGTGATGATGATGCCGCTACAACCTAAAATCTCCGAAGTGAAGATGGGTTCCCTCGTCTATAGCAACGCGTTTCCGCTCTCCCGAAGAAGGCAGGGTCGATAAGCTTCGGGCATATTTTCGATTGCCGCTGTATCCAAAATCCTACGGACTCCGACCGACGCGTTGTCAGCCCAGCGCTAGTTTTTGCGCGCGCTGTGCAGCCGATGGAAGCGCTCATGTAATTCCCAGCAACCTTGGTGCTGATTGATGTGTACTTCAAGACCGGGATTTGGGCGCACCTTCGCATAGCCGCTGATGCATGCGGTACCCCCATGGTTCGATGATGATGATGATGGTTGGCTTTTTATGGCGAAAGGCCGACTAAGGGCAAAGAGTGCCAGAGAAAATCCCATGGTTCGGATTGCAGGCGCATGCTGCAGCCCGGTGCTAAACCAATCTGAAAATTTCACATCAATGCTCGCAACGAACCTGTCCAAAGGCTGTCCGCTTAATATATGACCGTTCTCCAACTATGTACAGACGTATTTGTGGAAGGGTGAGATATCGTTTTGGAGACGGCTTTTTAGAGCAGTCTAGAGCTGTATGTTTTTACATGCGACGCTGAGAGGAGCATCTCTTGCCGGCGGCCCTGTCCTTCCTGCGTCGTCGTTGTCCGCGTCCGCACAGCTGAGTCTCTCCTCCGCTCTCCCCTCTCCTTTCTCCGTGATAGCGCACCCTCTCCCCCAACATCTGTGGCGCAGCAGTGCGGCACGCTTTCTCACTCCGCCGGTGGGCGGCGCTGCGCGCGGCGTAAGCGCGCTGTGCGCATGTGCAGCGCCCTCTCTCTCCGCGGTCTCCTCTCCTTCGGGCGCGCTGCGCATAAAAGCGGAGTGCCGCGCTCCGGCCGGTCTCTCAGTCGACGGTCGTCCGCGCTACGCTTGCTCTCTCTCTCTCTCGCATTACCCGACAATTGCTCACGCAATTCGAGTAATGGACCCAACGGAAACGCACAGTGGAACCCCCTTCACCGTCGCATCACACCAGGGTACCCGCGAGGGGAGGTTGGGCGTAATTTTTTTCCTTTGCAAGTCCCGGCTAGAAAGTATACGCTTGACATCCTTCTGTTCAAACACAAAGTATGCGTTGAGTAAAGCTTCACACATATCGATTTGCACAATTGAAAGATGAGTGACTGTTTTTCCCGACGTTGACGAAAATGCCCCTTGTCGGCCAGTTATTGATAGAAAGAATTTG
Organism: Haemaphysalis longicornis; assembly: GCA_013339765.2. Taxonomy (NCBI): domain Eukaryota; kingdom Metazoa; phylum Arthropoda; class Arachnida; order Ixodida; family Ixodidae; genus Haemaphysalis; species Haemaphysalis longicornis. The sequence continues at coordinate 74,220,695 of CM023453.1, forward strand.
TCGAGAGAAAATTTGTTTGCATGAATTGTTTGTAATGGACCGATTAAAATGGGTTAATTAGTTCGATATTTTAGCAAACCACCTCTACGCGAAGTAATATTTAAAAGATTTACATTAAGAGCTCTCCCTCTTTCAGCATTTTGGCTCTAACTTGGCGCATTCCGCTTGTAGTACTTACGTCACACCTGCAATGTAACAGGACAGGATTCGTACAGTTATTTTGGGATGCTTGTTGGGTACAACCGCAATTTAAATGACTGTTTTGATGCTAATCGTGTTGTCATTCAGACACAGTTACCTTTCGATATCTTCGCGTTCAATGCTGTCCATTTAAAATTCACGTATACCAATATAGGGCGCAGGGGGAAAAATATTTCTGATCGAAAACGCGCTCCGTTAGTGGGTGCACTGTGTGATTCGCCGTGTAGCGATAATCTGTGATGTAGTCTGCCCGGGGGTTTGCACTTAACTTTGTCACGCTTCTCCTTTTATGTAAATAAAAATTGCCGATAAGCTCGACATTCAGGCGTTTGAGAAAGCTACAAACTCGGGCCGCTTGGCCTCGACTAAAAACACGCCAATCTGAGCGCAATGAATAAACTAACGTAACCGCTCCTGCATATAGGTAAACTGCATTCTTTTGATGGAATACGGAATTGGAGGAAATTCTTCTAGCTGACGATTCTGCTTTATAACCTGTGTACGAAGTATATAGACTTGGCGCTCTGTAAAACACGTGTGTAGTCTTGCCAGGGTCACAGGGCATTTCAAAATCTACAGCGCATGTCCAGCCATTCCCCAAGCACCACGTTGTCAACCTGGAGGAGCGCACACTCATGGCTACTTCGATCATATTAAAATGTTTTTTTTCGCCCTTCTGGTAACTGCCTATGACGACGACGTTCCCGAAAAGTCAGCAACAAGAGGACGGTCGAGGAAGCATCGACGGGCTTGTTTGATGCGGCTATTGTGGCTTTTTACGTGTGCTCCTTTTCTGACATACCTATTCCTAAACGTTCCCAAATACGCGATTTAAAGCAGTTTGTAAGCCTTAGCCCTTTCTTAACAAAGGCCCTACTTCGTACCGCAAACATTAGCGGGGGTTTCGCTAAAGGAAGCGAAGGGCGCGCCTTCGCGTAGAGGCGCATGATCCGTGCCCTGCAGAATCACGAAAAGAGTACCATTGATGTACAAACGCCGCATGTATTATATTGCCTATCACGTCAGCCAATAGTGAAGAAACGTCCTGTTGCTTTTCTTGCCTTTCTCCATTGCTAGCCGTTCCCCGCTTGCTGCCGGCCTCAGTGCTCTCATACGATCAGCCCCGCTTCACGCAAACTATGCGAAGCTACTTACAGGAGTTGTGCAGTCTGCTCAGGGCGGCTGTCCTACGCTTACTTTTTTAGGGCCCATAGGACGCCTAGTTTTCTCCAGGAACATGTCTCACCCCGGTGGACATGTCTCAGGAGTTCGTTTTTTTTTCACATTGGAAAACGGATAACTCGACACTAAACTTTTTTACACCCTTTTGGCCGAAAAGGGTGTAAGGTAATTGAAAAAAAGGTGTTGGGAGGCCCTTACACCTTTTTTCTTGAATCTCAACACCCTTTTTCGTAGCTTTACACCCTTTTTGCGTGAAAAAAAGGGTGTTGACCAACCTCAACACCCTTTTTTTTGGAAGGGTGTTGAAGGGTGTGGACAAGGTGTTCAGCTCGTCATTGATTGAGGCCATGCATGCAATATAATTTCAAAAAGACATCCCATTGCACCATCAACCCAACCTCGTCAAAAATGTTCAAAAGCAAAAAAAAAAAAAAAAAGCTGCCAAATTCAATAAAAAGCAGCGGCAGCACCGACGTTGAAACAGGGAAAATCATCCGCCCTTGCTTATTACGACATCGACAGAATAACACTCCCCCTCCCCTTTTTGTTTTCTACAGCCTTGCACAGAGCACAGCACAACCTTGAACTGTGACATCTGTATCATCATTACGTCGTTCCCTGTTCCTCTTCTGCCCCACCAGCACAATCATAGCCCCCTCTCACAACAGTCATTCTCGTCGCTCAGTGGAGTTATAACGTACTAGCAAGCACAATTTTATTCCATTCTTATTGTTAGCGACCGTAAATATTGTGTACAAATGCAATAAACAGACCACCTAGTTTCTCCTGCAGAAACAACGTTGGAGAACAAGACAGATATCAAAAGAAAACAAAAGTTGGTGAGGGAGGGGGCATGAAATCGGGCGCTAAATAAACAGACGCCAAATAATAATACGATTACTTACACTAGAACACTGCCAAATTTCATTGCGCAGTGTTATCTTACTATCTGCTGCTTTTTTTAACGTTCAAATGGAGCGCCAAAAAACTCAGTTCGGGTTTTGTGTTTGTAAACTTTAAAAATCTAAGCTTCTTTATTATATTAAACACAAAAAATAATAAGTTACTGTTATATTCAGTAAAAGAGGCAATTATTTATTGTTGCTTTAATTTGTTTACGGAACCCCCTGCCAATGGCCGACACCCTGAGTACGGCGTGCGGCGGCGCGGCCGTAACAGTTACCTCGATCGTCCCGTGACCCGTCTGGCGTCGATTGTGATCTGTGGTGTGCCGTCGTGCCCTTAAACAAGCGCAGTTGTTAACTTATTAGGGTTAATTGGGTCCCTCGTCATTTTCGGTTATGGCTGTCGTGTTAGACTTCGCGAAGAAGTATTTGAGAACAACTTTGCCACCTGAAGACGGCTAATTTCGTTTGGCGCTTGCCCCTGAACGTCGCTCGCTCTTCTGCGTCGTTTCTGTCAGGTAAGCTGTCTCGTCACATTTGCCGCCTTTCTTGTCACTGGATGTCGTTTGCAGCTATCATCGCCGCTTTAAGGATTCGTTAACAGGAGCACGCGTGTGTGAATTGTTTAAGTGAACTGGCTAGGTTGAACCTAGAGGGCTCGTCTCTAGAAAGGCGATGTGCAAAAGAACATTGTGGTCCTTGCATTGAGCGCTGAACGCAGTGGCGCTCAGTAACTCAGTAACGTTTCCCATTCCGCAGCACTATATTGAACAGCTTCACAGTTCATCACTGAGAATCACGTCTTACGCGTGGTTTATCAGAACACGGGCGGCTACTCCTCTAAACTGCGCTGCGCAGCGTTTATGGCTTAGTTAATCACCGCTGTCATTTGTGCCGTGTTGACAATGGCGAGAGAGAATCGTTTGCGAGCGAATGTGCGCGCCTTGCAAGCTTCGTTGGGTTAGCGGCGAGCCACCTCGTGTACGGTGCCGCTGTATGCTGGCATTGATTTTAGCTGAATTCTGTGTTGCCCGAGTTGAAAAATTTGCGCACCCAATCATTTCCGTTCTTTCATGTGTGGTAATCATGTGTCATCCTGTTTTAGACCTTTGGACGGTCTGAGCACGACTTAACGAGCAGGAATTAGCGAAAATTGCCTAAAGTGGCGTAGAAGTAATGCGTATAAAAATGTTTGCCATGGCGGAACCCTTACAACTTCCCGACACATGACCTTTTTCAAATATAAGTCTGAATAACGCCTCGCTAACAATTTTTCACGTTAATGAGCAGTCAGCGCGGAACAAATACGAAGTATTCGTTGACTTATTGCATAGCTTTACACGCAACTTTGACATCATCATGCTTACTGAAACGTGGTACGCAAGTGAAACTAAAGTATACCTATCATATCGGGGTATAAGGCCTTTTTTCTAAATTGCTCAGGAAAGAGAGGTGGTGGTGTTTTTATCGCCATAAGTGACGCCTTTCCTGCCTATATTGTGCTAAATTGTCTTTGATAACGGTTGATTTTAAGAACTCACAATCCAGCACGCAGCGTACTTGATATCTGTCGTATACCGCCCACCTCAGGGTAATGTTGCACCCTTTTTTGAATTTTTAGACCATTCTTCCGAGTATGCATCTAGATACAGATGTGACCTTATCCTGGGTGGTGACTTCAATGTTAACCTACTCGCACCTTCTGCTATTAGAACCGAGTTCTTAAATGTATTGGGGGCGAATAATTTGAGCAATGTAATTCACTGTCCCACACATATCACAGCTTCGCACTCGTCTCTGCTTGATAATATTGAACTCGATAATGTATCGGCTGGAACAATAAATTGCGCTATCAGCGACCATTTACCTATATATTTTGCCCTCAAAAAAGCTTCCGTAAAGCGTAAGCAAAGACATTCTGTGCCCTATCGAAATATTACCCAGGTAACGCTGACTCGTTTCCGGAACTTAGTAGCGAATGAAGTGTGCGAAGATGTTTACCGCACAAGTGACGCTGAAAGTGCCTATAACATATTTTTCGCTAAATTTGAAGCCATTTACAACGAGTGTTTCCCTGTAAAAATGTTTAAACAAGGTCGTAAAGCACAGAAGCCTTGGGTTAGCAAAGAATGCGTAAAAATGATACAAGAAAAAAACGCCCTTTTTGCAAAATTTATGTAAAGCATAGACACAGACGATCCTAAACGATTCAGAAAATATAGAAACAAACTAAACAAAGAAATCCGCCATTCCAAGAAACGCTACCTAAGTGATATTTTCTCCCCCACCACATTGTCTAGTCCTTACAAAACCTGGAAACATAAATAGTTTGCTGGGTCGCCCAGTGCCGCACGGCATTCAGATAATTCAGAATGGGGATGTGGAACCAGATGCGACTCTTGCCAACATGTTTAATGAACATTTATTAACTTGACACAACAAAGCAGTAGCAAAACACCAAACAACTATCTTCCTGAACATAGCATGAACAGTTTCCACGTCCATCCTGCCACTGAAGAAGAAGTATTTGTAGCCTACCAAACTCTCCGAAACACGAACAGCAAAGATGTTGATGGCATTCAGCTTCGACCGGTTAAATTCCTGCTGGATGTAATAACGCCCATTATAACGTATATATGCAACCTCTGTTTCGCCTCTGGAATTTTTTCAAAAAAGCTTCAGGTAGCAAAAGTCAGCGCGGTATTTAAAAGTGGTGACAAAAACGACTTTACAAACTATAGACCCATATCAGTGCTGGCAACGTTCTCTAAAGGCATAGAAAAAATAATTTCTTCGAGAATTACTTCCTTTTGTGATAAGTTTCTCATTTTTTCGGCGCCCAGTATGGATTTCGACGAGTAAAGTCTACCACAGATGCGCTACTTCAACAAAAAGAAATCATATTAGATGGTTTTGAGTCAAAGCTACTAACTTGGAATTTTTGTGGATTTTTCGAAAGCGTTCGACAGACTTAATCATGCGACTTTACTAACCAAACTTGAACGATATGGTATCCGAGGGACGGCCTTAAACCTAATCAGAAGTTACTTGCAATTTCGTAGTCAGTGTGTTGTCATTAACAAAGCCCATTCCAATTTTCTTTCTGTAAGTGCAGGGGTCCCGCAGGGCAGCATTCTAGGGCCGTTACTATTTAATCTATACGTCAACGACATTATCAAAATCAACACTGTTGCAAAATATGTAATATATGCGGATGACACCAGCCTTTTCCTCACTGCTAATACCACTGAAGAATTAACACGTGCAGCAAATACTACCTTGGAAAAACTGCACGAATGGAGTAAGGCTAACTGCCTAGCTATCAACGCATTGAAAACTAAATCAGTTGTTTTCAGAACTAGAAACACAATAATGCGCGGCCCTGTGCATTTATACCTTGGTGGCTCTAAAATACCCTGTCTTCCGAATGCCAAAACCCTGGGTGTTACATTTAACGAGCATTTATTTTGGGACCCGCACATTGATCAAATAAAGACTAATCTTTCGAGGTCGTGTGGGGTTATCGGCAAGGTCCGGTACTTTCTTCCGCAAAATGTGAAATTGCTTATTTACAACTCATTGTTTTACAGTCGACTAACCTATGCTCTATTGGTCTGGGGGACGACTGCACAAAGACATCTAAATAAACTGCAAACATTGCAAAACAAGGTATTACGATATGTAACAAACCGCTGTCGTGATTCGCCGTCTAAAGACCTATACCTCGATCTAAAAATGATTCCAATCAAAAACCTATATTCATACATACTTGTACGACACTACATAAAGGAAATGAAGACTGGTAGTAGGTTCTTGGAGGATACTGCTAAATTAACAAAAAACACAATAACTCGAACGCTCCGGCGCATCCCACATTGGCTTACCCCCCTCTCCAGGACAAACTACGGAAAGCAAAGAGTGCAATATCAGCTACCTTACCACTTAAACCAACTATACCTATGTAAAGTACAGCCAGAAAACCTAACGCTTAAATCGTGGAGCAATACAATGTTGATATGGCGATCTTGAGCTAAATGTGCATACGTGTTATCTGTACTTTCATTCATGCTTGTTTTTATGTTGTACCATGGCGCAAGTTGTGAAATTCTCTAGGATGTAAATAAGGTGCATATTTGTTTCCTATGAAATATGCATTGTATATTGTACCATTTAGAAATTGTTCTGCTCATTTTTTGTTTCATCTGTTTTTTTTTCGTTTTTCGCACTTGGTTGGTCGACTGAGGTTCGACTTCTTTCTGTTAATTTTTTTTTTCATTTTTTTAACATATGACTTGCTTTGTAATTAGAGAACGGCAGTGCTGCGCTGCCGTCGACGTGTGTACACGGGGTAGGGTCCTCGTCAAGCCAGCGCCTGTGCTGGCTTTTGACCACTCTCCTTGCAACGTGACATGTAACTACATAAATGAATAAATTTGAATTTGAATTTGAATTTGAATTTGAACGTCCCTCCATTCAACAGGACAAGAGCCACAAGCATTGTCAACAGTGTTTGGCCGCTAGAACGTAAGTTTTCAAACACAGTTTTGGTAGCACAGTGGGCTACCATACTTGAATAATGTGGGATCACTTGAAGGTACAAGTTCTCGCCCCCGTAACAATTATTGGTGTTTCATGCATAACCTAACATCTAGCCGCTAAATGGCAACCTTTATTAATTTCGGAAAACTGAAAGTTTCACCCAAAATCATAATGTGGGCGTAGCAGTTAATCACCATGTATACGAATTTCCTGGTGTTAGTCATGTTTACGGTGAAGCCATATTTCTTAGGTGGTGACACAAAAATGTTATTACCTTTGTAGTTTAGTCTTCGATAAAGCCTTACCAGTTCTGTTTTCAGCTATTTTTTGGATGTGTATCATGTGAATTGACAGTCCTTGCAGTACACTTTTTCAAATAGTTATATATGTAACTGCCTGTACCATTTAAAGAGGCCTGATTGGGGTTCTGAAGGCTGCGCTTTACGCACGCTAGTGCTGTACCGCCAATAAAGAAACATCCTTCCAAAAGAAAAAGATTTGAAATTGTAAAGTATCAGCTGCATTATTCTTAACTAGAACATGCTAATTGCAAGGCCTCGGGCTTTTCCTGAAAGCACTGTGGATGTTATGAGAGAGGAAAACCACTCAAACACATCTGCCAAGGCCGTTGCTGCTCCAAGATGCGTGCAAGCATTGAGTCTTCTGAGCAATACATTACACCCTTTTTTTAAACAACCGACGTGCATGCTGAATGTACTCCTGATTGGTCGTGTGCCAGGCGCGTAGCCAGGAATTTTTTAAAGGGGGGGGGGGGGGAGGGGCGCGGTCGACCAGAAGATGGGACGGGGAAATATGTAGGCAAGACATCTTACGCGTTGTTTTGCAAACAAAGCTTGAAATAACTGACTTTAACATGCGATTTGTGTATGCTCAACGATAACTGTAAAGCCCACCTTAAGGAGCTTAGATGGTGATGATAATGATGATCACCTAAATTCCCGTTCGCTGGTCTATGGGCAGACCACGGGCGATTCATTCGTCCGCGAGCAGGTGGTTAGGTGGACCCGCGCTCGTGAGCGTGATCATGAGTGCGCTCGTGAGTGGAGCGCGGTCCCCGAAGTTCGTCGGGCGGAAGTGGAGGCCAACACTGGGTGTTTACTATCAAGATTCTCGTGTTTAGATTTTCCTTTAGAAAGGGGACTATTAAGTTTTCTTGTCAGCTATGAAGTACAGTCGAGCACGATTTGAAGGTTATCGCGCCAGCATCGAGCGGCCAAGCGTGCCACAGGCCTACGGTTTCGTTTCGGAACCATGAAAATCGAGATTTCGCACTCTTCGCTCCCTTGTTGGCTGTTCCATGATACAACAATAGCCCGCACGACAGACTTGCCACCCTTTGGGTTTCAAGCTGTACATTCGTCGTTATCAAGCACAGACTTGGACTTGGTTGCCCTTTATCTACGCCGACGATAACGAAACTTGCATGGAATATTTGCTAAAGCTGGTGTTCTTTCTGCTTCGTTTGAAAGAGTAGCTTTCCCGCGATAACCTTCGAATCGCAGTGGACTGTACATGCGGCGCATTCGTATATTATGGCGGTGAAGCTAGCAAACGTGCGTCTTCGTCCTTAAGTAATCGCCTTTTGTTATTTTTTGTGCTAGTAACGTGAATAGTAAACTTACGCTAAGCGGAACACCTTATTGCACTGCTGTTGAATGTTGAGCTTGTTGCACGTTTCTTAAATTTCATTATATTTCTATCTGTTAAATCGAAACAGACATGGCTTCAGTAAAATTCCGGTTAAGCAAATACAGAATGCTGATTCTAACCAAGAGGGAGGTCAAGGAAACAGTGGAATAGTGCCAAAAAAACAAAGCTCCGCAATAAAGAGAATTGTGTAGTTTTGTTGATGTGGAGGAAATACAAGATGGGCAGAGCAATGCTTTTGATGCAGCAGAAATTATGGAACTGAATAGTCAATGAAATGCGATGTCGGTAGAAAAATAAACATATCAAGGATTGATAGTTGACTGAACAAAATACAGCGACATCATCTGTCATGTGATTATACTTTGTACCAGTGTAAAGACAAGGAATGACAGGCTCCCGACCACATGTAAGCCTATATGAGGCTTTTCCTGCTGTTCTGCCATTCCCCGGCCGTGCTGTTCCGCCAGTGAAACAGTGGGCTGTTTCGATCGGCTCGCGGCAGGTTCCCGGTGCTTGTCGGTGTATCCGGCGCGAAATGCAGCCGGGCTGTATATATTGCCAGGTACAGCATCTGGAGCGGGCGCAGGGATGAGACGTTGACATAGCCCTTGTTTTAAGCTTTGTACGAGCAAGAATGTCCTTAAAACTGCAGGTGACTTCAGGCGGTTTGTCAGGCTGCTTAAACCGCACCCCAGCCTCGGCATAAAACATTATGGGGGGGGGGGCATGGCTGCGCCCTTGGCATGTGCTTAGTCTTTCTTGCATCCACCTTCGAGTCGTCACGTTGATTTGGGAATGCTGGAATCCAGCATATGCTGGCAAGATACGAGAGCTTGAACACAACCCACTTGCCCGCAATGAGTTTTCAAAGATCCACCACCTGAAGGTACTTAAGTGAGATGTTAGCATTGCCTGAAATCCATACCAGATGGGGGTACCAAATCCTAGTTATGGGTCTTTCTTGCCCATGTAAGTGTTTGGAACAAAAAAAAGTGCCATTTAAAGGTGGCCACGTCCCTGCCGATTTCTGATGCCTGATTAAGTTTGTAGGCATAAATTTAGCAGCTTGCTCACATGTCTAACGTGTATGTGTGCTTGTTAGGAGTGAAGTAGGTAAAAATTGAAAGGTTTGATTGTAGTTGTGTATAGATTACCTACATTGTTTTCATTCCTAGAAAAGGAAAATTGAGGTAACCCTGCCAATTGTTCTGCATTGCTGCATTTTATTATGCTTGTATGATTCGTAGAACCTGCAGGAGTTCAGCTGCTTGTTAAAAGAGAAATGAACAGTGGTACAAAAAGAAGAGCATCTACTAAATAAAAATCTTCACAATCGCAGGATGCCAACGGTCCACCTACCAACTTGCGTCCTGCATTGTTTCTGCTGGCTGGAGTGGCGCATGGAGCATTTTTCAGCTTCTCGAAGTTTGTGATCAAGCGCTGCCCCAAGTGAAGGATGCCGCAGAGGGATCTTCTGTTTTAATGCCACAATTTCATGTGCTGAGCACTACTCGTTAAGCATATTTAAATATTCATCATCCCAGAGGGTATGTTACCTTCGTCTTGGGTGGAATGTGGCTGCAATCAGGTTATTTGTGACAGAAACAAGTGAACCACGTGGTGAGAGTCATTGAGGCCTTTTTGATTGCGCATGCTTCTGAAATAACATTTTCATTCAGCTGAATACTTTCTAAATATTACAATTTGTGAACAAAATATGATAAAAGTCATCGATTAGTTGCACTACAGTGCAGGAAAGAAATGCCAGCATATGTTTTAGGAGCCTCTGATATTTCAGGTCACTGGCTGTTGAACAATAAAACAGAACTGAAAATTGTTTAAAGTGAAATCAAATATTTGTTGTCACCAGTGCATGACCCGTAGTAAAAGCTATCTGGTCTCTCAATTTCCAATGAGACAGGAAATGCCCAAAAAATAAGGAAATAAACAAGACAGCTTGCTACAATAAACCAATTCAAAGAATTGCTCAATGTCTCTAAAGTGGTGATTCAGGCGGGTTAGTTGAAATACGAGCAGTCACTCGCCTGGTCAAAAACAAATAAACCAATAAAGACGTTTTGGGGCCCCTACTGGTTCCTTGATCACAATGAAAGGGGGGTGAAAGGTCGCGATTATTTATTGGTTCGGTGGCGCAGAGTGCGCATGTATATCTCGGGGAGATTACCCGGCGACCGGTTAATCGTGTTTTTAGTTGGTTGAATATGCACCGATTCTAAAAGTAGTCGTGTCGACAGTCGCTTCTCTGATGCAATTATGCTTGCGGAATCCCAATCGATGATGTATTCAGTAGCCAGGTGATGATCCGCCAAGGCATTTCAGCTTACATTGCCTTTTTTGACATCGTTCTGGTGCTATTGAATTCTTCTTTTAAAAATTTCCAGTTTCACCTATGTAGGATGCGTAGCAATCCTTGCATAGAATTTTGTAGGCAACTCCGGGGAATCTTGATTTTTCGAAAGGGTCCTTCACGCGTACCAGCTTCTGCTTAAGCCTGTTCGTTGGCACGTGTGCAATTTTAATGCCATATGTGCCAAACACCCTTGCAAGAGCTTCACTGATGCCTTGCGTGTAGGGGACGGCAGCGCGTTTTTGCCTGTCTTCTTCAGGAACCCTTTCCGAGGAGGCAACTGAAGCCCGCAATTGTTGCGTCCTCACAAGCTTTGAAGGGTAGCCGTTGCTGCGAAGGTCCTTCCTTACCACGGCTAGCTCTTGCTTGCACAGTCCAGGCTCAGAGAAGATTCTTGATGTGCGTGAGAAGAGTGCAGCGGCGACGGAGCGTTTTTGGCCTATAGGATGCACAGAGTCGAACCCCAGGTATCTACCCGTGTGGGTCGGCTTTCGTACACACTGGTTGTAAATTCTTTGGCCGACCATTTAGAAGTACGTCGAGGAAGGCGATCTGTCCATTATTTTCCTGTTCCATGGTGAACTGGATGCTTGCAACACAAGAGTTTAGATGCTCAATTAAAGGCATTACGTCTCGGCGGTGGATCACACAAAAACAGTCGTCTACGTAGCAGACAAAAATCTTGGGGCCGTCTTGTACGAGCGTAGTGCAGAATTTTCTAGAGCTTCTAAGGCAATATTCGCACAGACTGCTGAAACGGAAGCTCCCATCACTGTTCCAAACCGCTGCTTGTAACATGCATGTTGAAAACAAAACATGTGTTCTGCAGGCCAAATTCCAGGCAATATTACGCGGTCCGGAGTGTCAAGGATCTACTCGAGAACGATGCATCTCTGCCTTCAAGTTCGCCAATTGAGACGTAAGACTTATATCGTCTCCTGGAATTTGGCCTGCAGAACACATATTTTGTTTTCAACGGACACTATTACAAGCAGCGGTTTCGAACCGCGATGGGAGCTTCCGTTTCTGTAGTCCGTGCGAATATTGCCTTAGAGGCTCTAGAAAATTCTGCGCTATGCTCGTACAAGACGGCCCCAAGATCTTTGTCTGCTACGTAGACGACTGTTTTTGCGTGATCCACCGCCGAGACGTAATGCCTTTATTTGAGCATCTAAACTCTTGTGTTCCAAGCATCCAGTTCACCATGGAACAAGAAAATAATGGACAGATCGCCTTCCTCGACGTACTTGTGAGACGGTCGGCCAAAGGATTTACAACCAGTGTGTATCGAAAGCCGACCCACACGGGTAGATACCTGGGGTTCGACTCTGCGCATCCTATACGCCGCCAAAAACGCTTCGTGGCCGCTGCACTCTTCTCACGCGCATCACGAATCTGCTCTGAGCCTGGTCTGTGCAAGCAAGAGCTAGCCGTGGTAAGGAAGGACCTTCGCAGCAACGGCTACCCTTAAAGCTTGTGAGGACGCAACAATTGCGGGCTTCAGTTGCCTCCCCCGAAAGGGTTCCATGCAAAAGAATGACGGAAAACCGCTAGTCCCCAACACGTTAGGCATCAGTGTTGTTCTTGCAAGGGTGTTTGGCACATATGGCGTTTAAAATTGCACAACGTGCCAACGAACAGGCTTAATCAGAAGCTGGTACGCGTGAAGGACCCTTTCGAAAAATCAAGATTCCCTGGAGTTGCCTACAAAATTCTATGCAAGGATTGCTACGCATCCTACATAGGTGAAACTGAAAATTTTTAAAAGAAGAATTAAATAGCACCAGAACGATGTCAAAAAAGGCAATGTAAGCTGAAATGCCTTGGCGGATCATCACCTGGCTACTGAATACATCATCGATTGGGATTCCGCGACTATAATTGCATCAGAGAAGCGACTGTCGACACGACTACTTTTGAATCAGTGCATATTCAACCAACTAAAAACACGATTAACCGGTCGCCGGGTAATCTCCCCGA